>CM074488.1:27239145-27324835 GCA_037389245.1 Oryzias sinensis
GGCGGAACCAATGAGTTATATCACTAGAGGAGACACGCCCACTTTAGAAGCCTGGTCGACGGTGGCGGAGCGCGACGCCATCTTGGTGAGGTCACATGACATTGATTTCTATTGCTTTTAGTGGTGTCTAAGTAACTTTTACATATATATTTTTACATTTATATATATTTATACATATATTATATTTATATATAATATATATAGATACGTTATTTGTTGTTGTTAAAGAAGAGACTAGATGTGAAGCCTCTTCTGCAGACTGCAGAAGAGGCTTCACATCTAGTCTCTTCTGTAACTCTCTTTCACGAATCCAAATTTCCATTTCTGGGTTCATCAAAAGAAGAAACTGCTCCAGGATTAACATCTCAGAAATCTCTCTCACAGTGCAAGTGTCCGGTTTCACCCATTTGTTGAAAAGTTCCCTCAGGCGCACATAGAGTTCATGTGGGGACTCTCCAGAATTGATGTCCAGAGCACGAAATCTTTTCCTGTACGTTTCTGTTGTGATCTCATATTTGGTCAGAATTACTTCTTTGACCTTTTCATAGTCTTTAGAGTCATCAAAATCCATTAGCACATATGCACTTCATGCTTTACCTGTGAGCAATGGCATAAGCTGAACAGCCAGTTCCTCTTTAGGCCAGCGGCAAACAGTTGCTATCCTTTCAAATGTCATGAGATAGTGTTCGATGTCATTTTCAGGCGAAAGTGGTAAAATCCAGGGTTGTTTTTGCAGTATTGGTCCCCGTTGTGTGGGTGGGACAGGTCCATAGCTGGTTGGCATAGCAAACTGCACATGATCAGCCCCTTCTCCATCATCATCATCATCATCCTCCTGCTCCGCTCTGGTCTCAAAATCATCTTTTAATTCTTTTACTTGTGTTTGGAGCAACTGAAATTGATGCTGGAGGTTTTTCCATCTTTGGTCTTGGCATGCAGACTCCTTTTCCACCAGTTTATCTCCGCCTGAGATTTAAAGAGAGTCTTCACCAGAGTAGTCAACTCCTCCAATTTATCTGGTTCATCAGGAGCAGCCGCTCCTTCCTGGTGAGATGAGGTGGCTTTATCATCCTCCAAAGGAAGATCAGGGGTCTCAGTCTTTTTTCCTCTTGTCATTTTCTTCACTGTGCTTTTAATTGTTTTAATTGTTTAATTGTTAACTTTCAACTCGTAGTTTCGGAGGCCATCCTCATGGTAGAAGCACAGGCGGCGTCTCAGGACTTGGGTTTAGCTCAAACTTTATTTTTCAATTTCTTCTGTTGGCATTTCACAGTCATGCCCCAAGCTCTAACCAACGACAACCCTCCCAATGGTTACAACTCCCACCTTTATAGGATTTCTCCTTTGGGAGCTACCATCCACCCAGGTTCCCACAGATAATGTATTTACACAAAATATTAAAATATGTACATTCAAAGTTTCCCCAACCCCTAAAAAAATAGATAATTTCCCCTACAAAAATAGAACTCACTAACTGTTCCTAAACCATTTCAAACATTCACTCAAATAATAAAATTACTAATCTAAATCTCCCCTGTTAACTTTACTATGATTTTGGTTCCCTCCCCGGAACGGAATATAAGGTTCTTGTACCCTTAGGGATCTCTTTTGCTGGCGGACCATTCCTGACATAGAAAACAGAGGTGAGTCACCACAATCAGACAAGGCATACACAGACATGCAGCAGCTGTAAAACCTTAACATTTAAATTGATGTGCTTTCACAGGTTCTCCTGACCTAGAAGAACTTTGCTGCTTAACTTTAGTTGCGTTAAACTAATAAAAATCTGTCAATTAACATTCTTTGCCTGTTTTGTTTTTTTAATGCAACAACTGCTCGTTGTGACAATTCATTATCATATTTACTTTTGAAGTCTCTTAACTGAAGAATTTCTCCATTTGAATCAAGAATATCCCTTACAAAACGAATCTTGTGGTCAAACCTTGTCTTCCTGATTGTGGTAATGACTCTGTTGTTCCACAGGGTGGCGCAGTGAGGGGGGGGAAATTGTGACTAAATATCATTTTTCAGTGGAAAAGTACTTGTTTGTGAAATGCTGAAATCTTTATAGGAAGTTTTGAAATTTCAAAGTCACATCTCAGCAAAAAATCTAATCCACTGACTTTTTTTTGAAGATGTTTTTGGCAATATGAAACCATATTGAGTCAGGGTTAGCCATAAAGTCTTTTATCCATTTTATTCTAAAGGTTCCAACCATTGATTCAAAATCAGTCATCTTTATACCTCCCAAGATTTTATGATGTAATGGTTCTTATTTCTCCAAATAAATTTATATATATTATAGATAGTTAATTTTTTTACATTCTTTGAGTTAATGTAGAGAGATTGGCATGGATATATTAATTTTGAAATTCCTTCTGATTTGGACAACAAATTTCTTCCAAAAATGATTAAATCTTTTATTAACCAATGATTTCTGCATTTGGTTAATTTTTTCCATGTTTTTTTCTACTTCTTTTTCATCTCTAATTAATTTAATTCCTAAATATTTCACTTCGTGTTTTACTGGGATTGAAAACATTTCTTTTTCCAGACAAGAGTACAGGGGGAGTAATTCACATTTTTGTAAGTTTAGTCGAAGACCAGAAGCTTTTGAGAAAATGGAAATAATTTGCAGGGCTTTCCTTACCATGTTTTTGTCTTTTAGAAAAAAAACTGTCATCAGCAAATGGGCTAAAGCGGAACTCAAAATCAAAAAGCTTTATGCCTTGAAAATGAAGGTTGTTTAGAATTAAGTATGCTAGGAGTTGAGTACATAGAATGAAAAATGTTGGTGATATTGGACATCCTTGCCTTATTTCACATGTTACATTTATTCTGGGTGTTAATTCTGAGTTAAAAGTGATGTAACTTTAAATTTCAGTATAGAACATTTTTATAACTGAACAAGTTTTTTTCCAAATCCAAAATGTTCCAGCGTTTGAAATAAAAAGTTATGTTCTACGGAATCAAATGCTTTGAAATAGTCAATAAATAAAAGGAGACTTTCTGTTTTCTAGCATAGATTGATAATCCATCATGTCCAGAATTAATCTAACATTATAATGGATGTTTCTTCCTTTTATTAAGGCAGATTGAAAACTATCCACTACTTTGTCTAGAACCAGTTTGATCCTGTTAATAAATAAATTAGTGCCAATAGTTTGTAATCATTACAGCAGGGTGACGGGCCTCCAGTTATCTAATTTTGTCAAGTCCTCATTTGGTTTAGGGAGTAAGGTTATCGGTCCAGTTTTCATAGATGGAGTTAGAAAACCTTCCTGGATACAATCATTGAGAGCATTTATCATTAAATCTTTAATGTCCTGCCAGAAAAACTTTAAAAATTCTGCAGTCAGTCCACCTATTCCTAGTGATTTGCCATTACTCATATTTTCCAATGCAATTTCAATTTCTGATATAGTTACATCTTCTTCTAACCTAATTCTATCATCGTCTTCTATCTTTTGGATGTGTTCTTTAATTTGGGTAAAAAAATATGTCGCAAATTCCTTCTCAAAAATTTGAGTTAAATAAAGTTGAGCAAAATGAAAATATTTCAGATTTTATTTGCTGTTGGTCTTCAATGAACCTTCCATTTTGTTAATTTTACCTAATTGTATTTTGTTTGTCTACATTTTTCTAATCCATAGAAGTATGTTGTGTTTTTTTTCTCCACTTAGCTCTGGATTGTATAAACCCACCGTTTGCTTTTTCTGATTAAATCTCATCAAGTTGTTTTTGAAACAAGTTTAATTCAGCCAGATCTTCCTCTGAAGGATCAGCCTTTGTTGCATAAAATGTTCATATTTCTGACAATTTCCTTTTGCTTTATTTTTCTATTTTTACAACATTTTTGCCCATTTCACCTGCTATATGTGTGCTTTCGAATTTAAACCACTCCCACTTCCCGTTGTTTGTCATTTCCATTCCCTTGACTTTCAAACATAGAGATTTGATCTCCTTAATAAATATATCATTTAGTAAAAGTTTATTGTTAAATTTCCACATGTTTGGAGATGGGTGTCTATTTTTGCACAGTTTTAGGGAAAGGTTGATTAAACAATGGTCATTAAGTAGAGACGGTTCTACTTCATAATTTTCTACATCTGCAGATAAAGGTTGAGAAAAAAGCCAATAATCTATTTTTGATCGCTGGTTTTGGCTTTAAGCACTAATCCATGTATAGTTTAGAGACGTGGGATTTTTTAATCTCCAGTAATCAAATGGGTGTGTTGACAAACAGATGTTTCTGATGAAATCATTGTGTTCTGGTTGTCCTTTAACGGGTAATCTATCAAGCCAGGAGAGTTTGAAGCAGTGTTTTTAAAGTCTCCTCCAATAATTATTTTATCTATTTATCAAGAGAAATTTTCCAGTCCACCAAAACCTTAGCAAGTTTTTCCAACATATTCTTATTTTGTAATGTTATTGTACCCATATAAAGTCAGCACAATAATGGCTTGCTCGTTCATTTCGATAGCTGCTAACAACCAGTGGCCTTCTCTGTCTCCAAGATGCCTAATAAGTTCCCCGAAAACCTGTTAAACAGAATCAGGACTCCTGCTGAGCGGCTCGTGCCGTGTGATAAAGAACTGGATCTCCCCATTGTTTCCGAAATACTTCATCTGCTGCACCTGAGTGGGTTTCTTGCAGTAAAATTAGATTTGCCTTAAGTTCTTTACAAAATAAAGAGTGCCTTGCATTTTGTAATATTTTTCAAACCTCTGGTATTTAAAGAAACAAATAAAATAGACATGAACACTGAGCAGAATGTCTAAATAAACGCTGAGATTTCCTGAAGATGCAGGAATGAGCAGAATGTCTGTCTAAAACCATAAAAAACATGATTGGACGTGACTTTAAAGATGTTTAAAAGCAACAGAAACAATGATTTTTGTAACAGTTGTAAAAGGGATGAAAGGTTACAGATTTATTGTTCTTTTATTATTATAAGGTTATATTTCTAAAAGTGCAATGTCCAGCATTTATAAGCTAAAACAATATGCCAAAGTAACAACACAAAGAAGCATTTCCTTTGTGCTGACTACAGAAGTTAAAGTAAATTAAACTTTTGTGATTCTTTTGTTTACTTTGAAATTGAACTGTAATTTATTGGAAAATAGAGAGTAATTACTGATGTGAGATATTCGTCAGATATTTAATTTTGACTTAATTTTGGGGTCAAATTGTACATTGGACAATAACATGCACTGAATTGAAATTGTCAATGTGTTGAAACATTTAAATAGAAGGGATTTGGACAATGAAAGATGGTTTTCGTGTTGTTTCTGCTCTGAGACTCGTTTTCTATTTTCACAGACACAATTCTGTTATTGTGGTCGCCGCACCCAGGACCCGTAACATATACACTACTTGTATTAGCCTTCACTTTAGCTTTTTCCTAAGGGATTGCTAATATTTACGTGTTAAACGGCCCTTACCATGCTATTAGGCCTTTATTAGTAAACAATATCCATGTATATGATAGTATGTGACCTTTGACACACAAAATCATGAATTTTTAAATGAAATATGAGTTATTTTCACAGCTCATTTTCTTACCTGGAGGTAAGACTGCCTCTGCAGTGCATCTGCGTTTCTCCCATGAAAACAAACCACATCTCAACTTTTGCAAAGAAGCATAGAAAGGAAATCGTTTAGCCGATCACCTCTAGCTCAGCTGACAAAGTGGGTGTGTTCGTCTGGGAGGCGGTGTTGGCAGCACAGACTCTTCCTGGAAGGGGCGGTTCCTCACTTTGTGATGTCATAATGTGAGAACCCGCTCGTTTTTGTGGTTTGGGAGGAGCTGGTGGATTTTGGAGGAACACTCAGAAATGCATGAATGGATCAAAATACCAGTTTGGGGTTATGTTTTTAGCGTCGAATGAACATTATAGAATAATTAAAAGCTCAAAAAGTTGATTCAGCATGATATAAGCCCCTTAATAATGTGTTGTACTGATTTTAAAAAGCAAAATATTTTTTATACACCTTTAAAGTTATGAAACATTTTTCTTGCTGGAAGTCTACAGTAGAGTTTGGATAAAATCAAATAATGCAAAGTTCTCTGATTGTAATTATTATCCTCATTATTATATTCTAAAAATTTTGGACCATTTCTCAGAATTCTTACTTTATAAAAATTTGAATTCTAATCTCCTGATTTCTGACTTTAACCCTTGTGCTATCTTAGATGACCCCCCCCTCACATTGACGTGTTCTCCCCACCATAACAAAGGTGGATAAAGGTGGAAAGATTTCATGTAATCCATGGACACCAGTGAAGATCACAAATCATTGAAGAAAAAAGGTTCAGAGCACTGTCTAGTGGGTCTAGATGACCCCACTCCCAATGTTAAAGTGCCTAGGATAGCACAAGGGTTAATCCCACATATCACTCACTTTTACTTATTCTGACACGTTGATATCTAAAAATTGATCACATTACAGGCTTTTCTTTTACTAGCTGTTATCCAAAATGTTGAGACTCAATTTTAATAGAAAAAGTTTTATTTTGAAATTCAGTCTACTTTCCTAAAATGTTTTACTTCTTGTTAGAAAAAATGCTAAATTAATCTCAATTTGTTTTTGTTTTTTCTGAGAACTGTCCTTTTTTTGTCTTTTGTCAAACTCTCTTCAAAAACCACTTCATGACTTTTCAAATTATTATTTTGAATTTTCAGACAAAGAAATATAAACAAAGAAAGCCAGCCACAATAAAATCTAACAGCTTTATTTCACACACAAAAAACTGTTATTTTATGATTTATATTTATATTATTTTATGATTCCAACATCAATTGTGTTTTTCCCTCAAATGAACCACATGTGGAACAGAAATCATGTTTTTCTCAGCCTCTTAATCCCGGTAAAGCAAGCACATGGTGAATAACAATATTTGAATCCAAACCAAAACCCGAAACCCTCTTATGCCTCAAACTTTATGTTTTTGCCTTTCTTTTTCTTTAATCAGAATGGTTTTTTATAACTGGAATCTACTGATCTATAAACTCTGGGGCCTCTAAGAAATTCAGATGCGCTGAGGGGGGTGGAGGTGCGGGTGGTTCCATCTCTGACCCTCGTGCCCCCCATCGGAGGCTCCATGGGGCTGCTGGCGGAGGTTTGGACTCCAGAGGACTCGGACGGTTTCCCAGGATCCAGCTGGCCTTCACGTTTGGGAGGAACGGACGTGCCGGAGAGGCTCTGAGCGCCGCTCGGCTTGGATGCAGGCTGCCCGCCGCTGGTTGAACCGGAAGCCTCCGTCTTTGGATCGCCGCTCTGCTGACCATCAGGGACTTGCTGGAAGGTGATAAAACAGGAGATGTTCACAGAAAACACTCACTGAAATCTATATAATACTTTGAAAGATTTCAAACCTTATTCTCAGACACTCAGGATGTTTGACCAGGTTTCAATTGTGTTTGCTCTAAACCTTTGCAAGCTTTTCTAATAAATCAGGACAGTTGATATTTTTTGTCTCATTAAGAGCTAAGATCTAGAAATAAGGAAATTATGATTAAAATGAGTCAAAATGCCTTTGCTCCAAGACTCAACATAACTCAAACTGGACTGTAAGTTTTCCTTTACTTTTTAGGATGTTTTTCTTTTTTTTTTAAAGTTCAATAAATGTTGAATTTTGGAAACAAATTTTTGGATTTATGTTAGGCCTGTACAATAAATCACAAGTTCATTGTTATCTCGATTTCATGATGTGCAATACGCATATTGCAAAAGATGGCGAAGATTGCAATCAGTGGTTACTTAAATGTGCTAAAACAATCCAATGGCAGCTTCAAGTATTTAACGCATCAAATAAATCCATTTATGCATTTGACCAATCACATGGACCCTATCATTTTAGATTCCCGCCTCCTATGAAGAGGGTCATTTGGAGTGCTGCCAGTGGCTCAGGCGGTTGAGCCACTGATCAAAGTGTCGGCGGTTCAATCCCCCAGCCAACTGTCGTTGTGTCCTTGAGCCAGACACTTCCTGCCTCCAGTGTGGCTCCACTGGTGTGTGAATGTGCATGATTGTCCTGGTGATGGTCAGAGGGGCCGTAGGCGCAAACTGGCAGCAACGCTTCTGTGAGTCTGCCCCAGGGCAGCTGTGGCTACATCAGTAGCTACTTTGAGCTTTTGGAAAAAATGCAGATAAATCCAATCCATTATTATTATTATTCAAGTTATGTTGACTCTTATTTAAATTAAACTGTTGCAGTGAAATGGAAATTGTTTTTAGTTGTTTTGCTGTTTGCTCAAGTTATATCGTCATCTCAATACTGATCACTAACATCGTGCAGCCCTAGTTTATGTTCTATCTAAGTTGTAGTTTAGATTTTATGAGGATTTATTAGGATGGGTCAACTGGTGCTAAAATGGTATTCACATTTTGTTCACCATTAGTTCTAAAATGAGTCATTTCCACTTATTTGACTAGTTTTTTTCCCCTCTAATCTAAATTAACTAACTCATTCATCATCTTAACCGTTTATTCCCTTTCAGGATCACGGGGTTGCTGGAGCCTATCCCGGCCACTTGGGCATAGGCAAGGAGTGGTCGCGAGTCTGTCACAGGGTGGAATATCCTCAATCACACATCCATTCACTCTCACACTCACACCTATGGACAATTTAGAGTAGAGCCAATGAACCTATGTAGCATGTTTTTGGACGGTGGGAGGAAGCTGGAGATCCCGGAGAAAACCCACGCATGCACGGGGAGAACACGCAAACTTCACACAGAAAGGTCCCCCATTGATGTTGTGTTTTTCATGTCCCCCAGCCGGGACTTGAACCGGGGCCTTCTTGCTGTGAGGCAAGAGCGCTAACCACTGCGCCACCGTGCAGCCCATTAACTAACTCAAAAATAGAATTATTTGCTTAGAACTAGCAAAAAACAACAACATATTATTGAGCTGTAGAACATTCAAAATGGAAAGGCCTTTTCTTTTTAGATTTTTTTTTCCTTTTTGGATGCTTGTGTGGAACTCTTTGTTTGCGGAGCAGCATTCTGCACTTAAAAGCCGCCTACACCAGCTCACACACCGTCCCAAAGCCGCTTCTCTGCTCGGAGACACAGTTCTCCCAGCAGACACGGTCCAAACTGGAATCATTTCTGTTTTTACAGTGTAATGAAAAAACAAGTGTTATTCCTGTTTCTTGGAGTTTTTTTTTTTTTACCTTTTCCTTGTCTCCCTCGTCCTTCTTTCCTTTGTTTTCCTTGCCGCTGTCATTTGAATCAGAGGCTTCCTGCTCACACACAAGCAAAGATCCATCAGTTAACTTTTGCAGAAACTTGCTTCATCACTTCTGTCTTTCCTCTTCTCGTCATCATCACTCCCAGAACACTCAAAGTCTTTGGTGTTACTGAAGAGTTTTAAACCTTAACACAGCATCAGAAAATCTTTACTTTTTTCTTGTCTTTCTTTTTCTTCTTCTTTTTATCCTTTTTCTTCTTCTTTTTCTTGTCCTCACCAGAAGAATCGCTGGAAGAAGATGAATCCTGAACAGAAGAAACATCATTTCATTCTCATTGTTCATTTGTGTTTTTGTGACCCACACATTTCATATTCACAAATTCGACCAAAAAGATGCAATAAAACAATTAAAAAAGGCCCTGCCTTCTTCTTCTTATCCTTCTTTTTCTTCTTCTTCTTATCCTTCTTTTTCTCCTTCTTCTTGTCTTTCTTCTTCTTATCCTTCTTTTTCTCCTTCTTCTTGTCTTTCTTCTTCTTATCCTTCTTTTTCTGTAAAATGAAGGCAGGATTTACAGATGGCTTATTTACGTAGCGGTCACGCCGTGCTGGAGATGGCACTGGCGTGTCTCACCTCATGATCACTATCAGAGGAAGATGAAGAGCTGTCCTCAGAGGAGCTGCAGCTCTAAAACACAATTCAGTCCATTAGAGACACGGCTGTAATTAAACCACTGCTTTTTGAAAACACTCGTGTATTTTAAGTTTACCTTCTTCTTCTTTTTCTTCTTCTTCTTGTCATCCTCACTATCAGAGGAGGAGCTCGAGTCCTTCAAAAAGAGAGCAGAAGAGCCTTTAGAGTGGATCGCAATGACATAAAAAAATGTAAAAGTTCCTTAATTAAATGTTCAGAGAAAGGCAAACCTTATCCTTCTTCTTCTTTGCCTTTTTCTTTTTCTTCTTCTTCTTGTCATCCTCACTTTCACTATCAGAAGAAGAAGAGGAGCTCGAGTCCTTCAAAAAGAAAGCAGAAGAGTGTTTAAAGTGGATCGCAATGACATAAAAAATAATTATCATATAGTTCAGACAGAGGCGAACCTTATCCTTCTTCTTCTTTAACTTTTTCTTCTTTTTCTTCTTCTTGTCATCCTCACTATCAGAGGAGCTGGAATCCTGTCAAACAGAGGAGTCCAGAACAAACATTTTTGAGTTTCAGTCAAATACAAAAAAAAAGAAAAAACCAAAGCAAATATGAGGTTTGACCTTCTTCTTCTTTTTCTTTTTTTTCTTTTTCTTGTCATCTTCACTGTCTGAAGAAGAGCTTGAATCCTGAAAAAGCAGAGTGTCGAGAACACAATGAAGAGTGCCAGCCAGCAGCTAGAGAAAGACACCCGGAGGACCAGCTCTCTTCAAACGCATGATCACCTTCTTGTCCTTTTTCTTCTTCAGCTTTTTCTTCTTCTTCTTTTCTTTCTCGTCCTTGTCTCCTTCCCCCTCATCGTCACTCAGGTGGCCCTTTTCATTGCAATCAGTGGACGCCTTCATCCCCCCTGCTGGACAGGAAACATTATCACACCTGAAACTCTGCAGAGTGTCGTGATCTCAGCGGGATGACACTGCAGGAAAAGTATGTTTGCATAAATAATAAAACTTTCTGTAGCAGCCTTTATTGTGTATTCAAATGTTGACTTTTAGGGTGTTCCTGGGAAGACTTTAATGGCCAAATGAGGAAGATAAGATAAGATTTAGATGTTAGATATAGATATTTCTGATAAGAATTCTGATAAGTAATTCATTTCATCAAAAGAATTAAACCTCAGTACCACTACAATTAAATCTCATAATATATTTATCTGTGCTTTCTAAGTTTCACACAAGGAAGATCTACCTCTCACTCATCAATTAACCTTAGCTCTAAACCAGGGGTCTGCAACCTTTCATGCTAAAAGAGCCAATTTCCCACTGACTAAAACCTACCAGGAGCCACAAAAATCCCTCTTCATCGTCTAGAAAAGTACAACTTTTCTGGCTTAATGGTCACTTTCACAGATGTAATGACGTTTTTAATTATTGCAATAATTGCTTCTGTTACTTTTGACAAGTTCCTTTCAAAATAAATACATCCTGTTTCAAACAAAATCCTCCTGCTCCAGCAGATTCAATTGACTTAAAATAGAAAAATTAAAATAGCATTTTTTTTATCATTAATGTGCCTATATTATGCAAAATCGACTTTTTGAGCTTTTAAGTATATTATAACGTTCATTACTCATGATGAAGAACCCCAAAGCAGCATTTTGCTCTGTTCCTGCATTTCTGAGTATTCCTCTAGAAACCTGAGCTCTGAGCACCAGCCCCTTCCAATCCACAAAAAGCTGTGGGATCTCACATTGTGACATCACAAAGGGAGGAACCGCCCCTTCCAGGGAGATTGTGCAATGCCAGCCCCGCCCCCAGGCTAACTCGCACAAACACTGAGCTAGCAGTGTTTGGTAACACGCTTTCCTTTAATGTGCACAATATGCAGATCCATCTTTGCAAAAGTTCAGAGGTTTTTTTTCGGGGCGAAACGCAGACGCACTACCGCGGCCGACTCTAGGATGATGTCATGAAATGGGCGGACCCACAAGGACAGAAATACTAAGAGATCGACTTATCCTACTTCTGGGTTGGAAATTGTGCTGTGAAAATAACTCATATTTCATTCAAAAATCGTTCTTTCGTGTTCCAAAGGTAATACATGATCATATATATGGATATAATTTACTCTGAAATGCATAAGAACAGCATGGCCCTTAAAGACTTTAGCCCGCCTTCATCCTTTTTCTTCTTTTACTATTGTAATAAACATGACAACATTGGTGTTAATTCCAATGAACAAAACTATACATTAAACTTAATTTGTGTAGTTTAAGAACTTTGCCTCTGAAAAGCATCTTAACAATATTGGGCAGCAGAAGATAAGAATATTCTAATGATAAAACAATCTGACAATAAATTAAATCTTTTAAAATCATTTTGATCATCGGACATTTTGAAATTGTAAACACTAAACTTCCAATTAGCCAAGACCTCTTTAAAACTCATTTTTAAGAAAAGCTGACTATTTATCCCACAATGGGGGAAAATTTGTTCTCTGCATTTGACCCATCCTCTGGGGAGCAGTGAGCTGCAGGCAAGCCACACATTTGGTGGATTTAACCCCCCATCAAACCCCTTAATGCCGAGTAAGCTGGGAGGGATTGGGTCCCATTTCTAAAGTCTTTGGTGTGACTGGGTTTGAACGCACAACCTTCCGGTTACAGGACGGACACTAACCACAAGGCCACTGAGCTGATTATTTACTTATTTAATACTTATTTAAATCATTAGAAATTCTCTACAAAGCCAAAGAATCACAGTAAAAGAGCCACATGTGGTTCCAGGGCCTCAGGTTGCAGACCCCTGCTCCAGACCAACAGCTAAGTTCCCCCGCCTTTTCTTCTCATTCAATCACGATTAGATTATTGCTTTCATTTCTTGAACATTTATTTGTCTACAGTCTAGACATTTTTGCTGTTGGCTTCTGGGGTTCATTCATCTTGGTCTGAGCTTATCCCACGTGCATGCAGGACGCCATCGGCCCAGAGCCTAGCTTACTTCATGTGCATCTTTTGTATCACAGATCAATCTTTTATTTTATTCACATTCCTAAGATCTGCCCTTAAGTCTGCTTGATAAAGGTATGAGTTGGACCCTGTCTTGTCATTGAGAAAAGTCTTGTTATGCTCACTGATTTGGTTCAGCATCTTATAAAGTTTCCTTCTTCTGGCAAAATCTAGTTCTTAATCACAAGAAATTTGTTTTGATTGAAATACCAGTTTTCTCGTCTTCTCCAGTATTTGTAGTTCTGACTTCTTTTTTGGTATCTATTTGCCTGAATCAAAGGTGTCTTGGAGTTTTGCTCATTTTGATGTTATTTTCTCTTCAAACTGTGCACAGTCCGCATTCAGAGTCCTTACCAGGCAATGTGGAGAAGAGCTGTCCCTCCTCAACTTCCATGGCCTGCCAGAAAGAAAGAAAGAAAGACAGCAGTCACTTCCTGTCTACACGTTGAAATAGCGTGTGATTTGTACGTGTGCATCAACAGTTCACCTTGTCTTCCTTATCTTTTTTCTCATCTCCATCATGGCCTTGTTCTGCTTTTTCCCCACCTGGAGAAAACATTTTGCATGAACACTTTAAGCTGCATAAAAGCCACTTTTCAATCTTCCTGTTTGAGTCTTAAACAACCCATACTTGCTGCTGAAAGGCCAGAAGAACTACAGGGTTCCTTCCCCTCATCCTGCACCAGAAGACATGCAGTCACGTTTTTGTAAGGCTCGTTATGCTTTTATTAAATACCCGAGGAAATAAATCCTCACCTTTTTCTTGTCCTTCTTTTTCTTCTCTTTCTTCTTCTTTTTCTCACTATCAGAAGAGGAGCTGGAATCCTGAATCAAAAACAAATTATATTTATTTAGAAATGATGGCACTTTCATGATTTTTCCCCCCTAAACACTAAATCCTGAAAAAAAAAACTGAACAGACTCAATTCATCACATAAAGTAGAAAATAACAGGGCAGAGCAGCAGGAGTTCATTGGAAATTCACCTCAGAGTTGTGGGCGGGACTGTTGGCAGGGAGCAAGCCTGCTCCTCTTCCCATCACCCACCTGCTCACACGCTCTCCCGCTACCTCACAGCCCCTCTAAAACCCAAGACAATATTGCCTCTGCAACAAATGGCAGCAATATCAGAGCTGTCCAGCTGTACAGATATCAGCTCAGAAGAGGACAACAAAGACGCTCATGGATCTGTTTGTCTGCAAGTGGATGATCAGAATGGAGCAGAGCAGGGAGCTGGATGCTCGCCTATTGAAGCGTCTACGTCACAAATAGGCTCTTTGTTAAAGGTTTTTTTTTCCTCCTAAATGACAACTGCTTGAGGTTTGTTTTTCACAGTGAGAAAAATGCTACAAGGACATGTTAAAAACTCAGAAAACACCATTTTGAGGGGCTGTACTGATAAAAACTAAACACAAAATAATCCTGCCTTTTTTTTAACATATGGCCATATAAATGAAAATGTAGCCTCTGCATTCATGGAGCTCCGGTGATCACCTGTTTCCAGCAGAAAAGTGTTGTATATACAGGAATGACTCCTGGCTTCTTTTCTGTCCAGCATCCTCAGGTTTCACCACAGGCTGTGTTGAGTTTCAGTGCTTTGCCAAGTCACTACAGAGCCTCACTGACCACAGATGCAGATCAGTTACTAAGCAAGGGCTTCAGTATCAATATATGAGACAGCAAAGTAGAAAAGATAGAAGTTTAAGACACTTCAGAATTAAAAAAACTATAAATTCTTCACCTAAAACATACATTTTCTTCAATTTACCAAACCGTAGTCACCTCATCTTCTATCATTCACTAATGGATTTCTTTTTGTTTAAATTTACCAGTTTTACTGTTTTCATCAGAAAAAAGTCCCACCCACAACTCCTGACCAGCTCTCCAAACAGAAGTAAGGAAAAGGAAGAACAAACCACTTTTCTGTCTGTTACCTTCTTTTTGTCTTTCTTTTTCTTGTCTTTCTTCTTCTTTTTCTTCTTGTCATCGTCGCTGTCAGAAGATGATGATGAAGAGGAAGAAGAGCTGGAGTCCTAGGTGAAAAAATGAAATAAGATGTTGCATCGTGAATCCGATTGGTTTGAACAGACGCACAAGTGGAGCAATAACAAGTAAATCAATATGCAGTGACGCTTTCAAGATATTGTGCAGGTAAAACAATTGGTGTTTATTGTGTGAAGTTGTTAAAATGATGCAATAATAACCGTAAAACATTTGTCTGTAATCATTGACTGTAGAAGAGGACTGGACTGAGTGTGACGTCATCCATTAAAAAAATGAATGGCTTCAGGTTCCAGGAAAATGATGTGAATTCAGCTGCCATTTTTCCGTGGTATCGACGTCCCCATGTTGGAGCCAAACATCGCCAGTAAGCTGTGATTGGCCTAAGCGGATCTGAATCAACATTTCTATGGCAACCACTCTCACCAATCAGGAGTCAGCTTGTTGGAAGTCCCCGCTCTGCTCGGGAGAATCTGTCACTCCAACGCTTTGAACGTTTGATGTCAGACCACATACTTTTAGTGAGTCATCTGACTGGTCAGTTTATAACATGAATAACTTGCAATAAAGAAAAATATGGAATTAATAGGATTGGTAAGAACATGTTAAAGAGCAAGATTTGTTATTCTGACAAATATGAGTAAAAGCTGTTGATTTTTCTATAGAGGTCTGTATGGTTTTGGCTTTTTGGGATCAGCAGGTACTTCCTGTTTGTAACACGGGGGGGGGGGGTCGTTCAGTCCAGTTCTTATATACAGTCAATAGTTGTAATGTAACAAAATTACAAACCCAGTCATTCAAAAATCACCTGTGATACAATGCCACCTGTACGATTTAATGGACTCCGCAGTGCCCCCAGTGGTAGACTAAAAATCTACATCATGGTGTAATAAAATGTAAAATACTGTAAAGAAATACCCCCCAAAAAACTAAACCAAGTTATAATCCAAACCAAAAACAAGTTTGGCTCCTTCCATTTTCACACCTTCTTTTGCTTCTTCTTCTTTTTCTTCTTTTTGTCATCCTCACTATCAGAAGAAGAAGAAGAACTGTCTGAAGAGCTGCTGGAGTCCTGCAAAACAATTTAAAAATAAATTACATGTAACTTCCATAAACGTTTTTAGCATATTCAAAGGTGGAGTACCTTCTTCTTTTTCTTTTTTGATGTTTTTTTCTTCTTCTTTTTCTTCTTCTTATCATCCTCACTATCAGAAGAACTGTCTGAAGAGCTGCTGGAGTCCTGCAAAACAATTTAGACGTAAATGAAGTTTATCTTCCAAGAAAGTTTTTCGTCTATTTGCATATTGAAAGGTGGACTACCTTCTTCTTTTTCTTTTTAGTTTTTTTCTTCTTCTTTTTCTTCTTCTTTTCATCTTCGCTGTCAGAAGATGAACTATCAGAGGATGCCTCCTGTGACGGATAAAGCAGGCCATCTTTGTTGAAGCTTCTGATTGGACGTTTGTTTGCATCACTTGTATGTAAAAAGTCAGACGGTAAAGACACAACAGCAAGAGAAACTGACAAAGTTTACGAATCATTTATTCTGATTTTACCCACATACATGTAATCTTGTTCACATCTGTGGTTTTCAACAGATCCTGCTGTGATTCGCAAAACTAAATCAATGTTTCGATGCGTCTCTGTCTCCGTACTTTCTAGATTGTCTCATGGAAAGTACTACTTGAAGGCAGACAAGCGGCCATGTTTGGAGAGAAATTTGTTTTCCGGAAACCTAAATCGTTTTAAAAAGTGAAACTGCAAACAAAACAAATGTAAGAAAAAGACCCAATGAGGTTGAGGAATGCCAGAGGAGACAGTTGTGGTTACTGACTTTGCGGTTTATCTAAATTTTTGTTTAAATTAAATATATAAATTTGAAAAAATGTTAATTTGACTTTTTTTTTGACAAATTCAACTTATAGGGATGTCCTTTTTATGTGATCTGCTGTGACTTACCCCACTATCACTGTCAGAGGAGCTACTGGATGAAGAAGAGGAGGAGGATGAAGATGAACTGGAGTCCTGACAAGAGAGGTTAATTGGTTAGCATTTGAAACTCTGAAATCGCTCAGACATCTGCTCCTCTGTTGTGGAACATGAGAATTCAAAACAGATGAGTCACTGAACTGCGAAACAGGACCCTAAGGGAGGAGGGATGTCAGTCACCAGCATGAGGGTGGAGCACCTCAAACACCCTAACTGCACATCACAATGCACACACCCACTGGAAAGACCAGTGAACCAATGTTGCAAAAGCAACTGCTCGTTACCTGTCACTCCTGTTGGCAGGAGTGGCATTTTCTACATACATGAGAAGAGGCCACTCCTTTAACTGACAAGGCCATCCAGTCCTGACTTGACATGATCATGAGCAGAGTGTAGAGATTAAGCAACACCACTTGAACCTGAATTAGATTAGTGCAAACACTGACTTTCTTCCACGATTGGCTCCGGCGGCCCCGTGACCCTGACGAGGTCAAAACGGGCTTAGGAGATGAATGAGTGTAAAAAAGAATGAACTTACTTTCTTCTTCTTTTTCTTCAGCTTCTTTTCCTTCTTCTTTTCTTTTCCGCATATGTTCTCATCATCACTGTCGGGGGAGCTATCACATGAATACATGTCCTGTAGAACAAAAATGTTACACATTCTGAAGTCCTCCGTTTGGAATCCTTTTTTTGAGATCACGTCCAAACGATTCATTTGAACTCACCACTCCATCGTCTACGTTGGAGCTACCATCCAGATCCTTCTTTTTCTCCGCCTTTTCTTGGCCCGCCAGCTCCGGAAAATCCCCTGAGGAAACCTCTGCTGACTGGAGGTTGGCTCCATCTGGAGCTTTATTTATAAGAACAAATAGGACGTGTAAAGACGACGGACAGCTTTAGCCCAACAGTTCTTCATAGTTTATTTCATATTTAACTCCTGAGGGTCAAATAAGATGGTCAGAATTTAGAGGGAACTAAAGGAAATTCCGATACTGTGATAGCACAAAGCCAGAGACAACATTCAACTTCCTTGTTCTCCAACTTCCTTAAATGATGGGATTAAAGCGCAAAGAAATACAAGTCAGCTATTTCATTTGTTTTTCGCGGCTCTTCTCCATAAATCCTGTTTGCAATCAGTTAGTGGAATGTATATAACTTCCGTGTTCCACTTTTAAAACTGGAATCAAATTTTTTTTTGTTCTTAGATATCATCATTATTAACAGATAGAACCGGAAAACCTAAAAAAAACAATTTTCTGTATTCATTTTACTGGGGTTTTTTTCTCATCCAAAAAGTCCTCAAGTCAACCCCAGAGTAACAGTTTCACATTTTAAGGGGCATTTTACAAAATACAACATATTGCAATAAAACCCAGTCTGCAGACCTTTGGGGGGTGTGGACGCCATCCGGCCCGGTCCAGTCCACTATCCAGTAGGGCTGGGTCTCCTGTGAGACCTGGGTGCTCAGATGCAAGACTGTGGAAAACTGAGGTGGGTGGGAACCAAAGCAGAGTTTCAAAATAAATCCTCATTGAAAAGACCAACCAAGCTTTTTATAAAAGAATGTCAGCAGAATTCTTTTTTATTTTTTTATTTTTTTACCTTTAGCATTAGTTTTTCCAACATACTCTGTTTTTGGTTACATATTTGTTTAATGTGGACTAAAGTTGATTTTACTTTGAAAAAGGCTTGTGTGTGTGTGTGTGACGCAGATGTTTACGGTGTGGCTTGCAGATCCTGTGCAAACAGGTAGTGCCTGTCGTAATGCTCACTCACTCCATCCTCATTCTGTGGTTCAGATGGAAGAGCTGCAGGCGTTTAGGTCAAACAGGTTCACACTTTCTTGAAGCAAAATTAGGTACGCTTGGTGGAAATATGATATCAAATGACCTCAGAGATGCAGAAGATTGTGTTATTTTTTTAAATCAAAATTTCCATCCTTCCTGTGTTTATAAAAAGACAGTCATGGCAGAACACAGGGCTGGACTCAGAAGCAGAGTTGTGAGGGATTTTAATCTCTAAAAAAACTTTAGCTATGGCTCATGAATTAACCAAACAAACTGGCACAGGACAAAGGGAGACTCAGACATGTGGAAGGGAAAAACACAGGTGGAAACAAGCAGGGAAGATTACACAGTCACACTTGTAGGGACCAGACAAGGGCAGGAAGAAGCAAGGCCTGAAACGAGAGGAGAGTTAGTGTTTCAAAATAAAACAGGAAGCGCAACACGAGACAACACAGGTGACAGACACAGACCAAAAGTTCACAACTCAGGACATAGGATAAGATTGACGAGACATGACAAAGACATGAAAAGATTCAAAAGTGGGTTTACCGTATTGTTTAGAGCCATGAAGAGAATCATCTTTGGTGCATGCAACATTGACTCTTCTGCTTTATCTATTGACTCTTGTGTGGTGTTTAGATAAACTTGAAACCAAGAAATATTTCAAATATTAGTTACTTTTTTGGACAGTAAGGAACCTGATCAGCATGTGACACAACCAAATACTGCCAGCCTGACACCTCAGGCTCACCACCACTGCTGTGCAATGGCGTCGCACTCTTCAACCAAGATTTGTTGCAAGTCAGCAAGCACGGTCATGTTACAGACTGTACCGTAAAAGCCCTCCCTAGCTGGTTCCCTAAGTATTCAGCGAGGTTTTGGAATAACACATTAAGCTACATTGGACAGATGCACTGACTGTAAGAGAACTGTAACAAATGTGTGTGACGTCGCTCATTGAAAATGGCTTAATTCCGGGTACAACGAAACAAAGTGACACCAGTCACCATTTTTTTGAGAGATGGATGCTCTCAATGAGCAGATTGTGTCAGGACAGAACACAGATGCAGAGTAGAGAGCTTCTAATCTCAGTACTAGGCTTTTGCTGTAGAGAAATAGAGAAATATGAAAAAAGTATGGCAATTCTGACTAATAGAATGACTGAGTAACAGTTTTTTATTTTTCTATAGAAGTTTATGGGATTTTAGATTCTTGGAGCCAGCAGGTACTTCCTGTTTGGAACGCCATGAGGAAAGGTTCAACAAGTCCAGTTCACCTTGACAGTCAATAGGCAGATCATCTGTGGAATCACTCAAAGGGATTCTGATCAGCAAAATCGCAGCCCACAAAGGGTGGGGCACAATACTGATAGTTAATCTGTCCATTTCAACAACGTTCCAACAATGTGTGAATGAGTGAGACAAAGCAAAGTCAAATCTTTTTACTGAGTTCTTTCTTGGCTCCACCTGCCGGTCAGTCATTAAAAAGACCCTAATCATTTGAACCTAAATAAAATCAAAGTAGCTAATGGGAGTCAGCCTGATGAAGCCTCTTGGATGAGTATGGGAATGTTTAAAGAAAGATTTTAAAGGGCTCATACCATGCTAAATCAACTTGTCAAGTGTATATTAACATTAATTCCTCACTATAAACAACCCCAAATTGGTATTTTGCTCCATTCACAACGCGGCAAGACAGGAGGATGTGGTGAACAGAATCCATTAGTTTTCCAAAATAAAACTCCCTTCTGAATCCAAAAGTAGAAAAACAGAAAGAATCAAAGTCAGCGTTCGCATTTTTTCCCTGTCTGCAGCTCAGTACCAAGCAGACCGCGATACAGGGGTTGGGGACCCCTGATTTAATGGGAGCAGGCAGCAGGTTGAAAAACTACGAGTTAGACACACCAAAAATGTCAAAAAGTGACACGGAGGGGGCCCCAAAAATATGTGACGAGTTGGGATTGAAAATGTTTGATTTCAATGACAACAAGAGCTGCAACATATAATTAGAGGCGCCCATCGTAATACTTTTGCATCAAGTTTGGATCTAGGTCCCAATCTGGGTTCACATGACTCAGCATCTGGGTTCGGATCCGGACCGCGGTCCCCTAGTTAGTGACCCCTGATGAAGGCCCTTGAGGTCTGGATGTCATGACTCAAGAAATTGTCACCTAGACAAGTGAGAACCTTCACCAACATGAGGGAGTCCAGAGAAAAATGCTCCCTTCTTTTGAGGAGATTTAATAATTTGGGACTTGTTGACATTGATTATCATTGTTTCGTGGATGACACTCAGCTCTATCTGTCCAGTAGATCCAACTCTTCTTTTCCACCTGCCTATCTGCAATACAAACCTGTTTCACCTTGAACTTCCTCAAACTTAACAGCGATGAAACCAAATTACTCCTTGTAGGTTCCAAATCCACCATTTCCAAAGTTTCCAATTATACACTTTCCATTTATTCCTCTTCAGTTTTTCTTCCCCTCAAGTTAAGAGTCTGGGTATCATCCTTGACAGTACATTATCCTTTCAATCTCACATCAATAGTATGAGTCAGTCTGCCTACTTTCATTTACGCAAAATGAATCGTCTCCTCTGAGAAACTTCTTCAACTGCCCGGATTATCAGTTCAATTCAATTCAATTCAATTCAATTCAATTCAATTCAATTCAATTCAATTTTATTTGTATAGCCCAAATTCACAACAACAGTCGTCTCAATGGGCTCCATATCGTTAATCGGAAGGAAAACATACAATCAAAAAGGATGATAAATGCACAAAATTCAATAGGATAATACTAAACTTTAACTAAACAGACTAAACTAACTTGGCATCCCTGCCCTTAGACCCTTCATGGAGGGTCTAAGGGCTCCGTTTCTCCAGCAGCTGCACTGGCTTCCAGTAGATTTTAGGATTCAATTCAAACGTCTTCTCTACACTTCCAAAGCCCTCCATAACCTGGCTCCTTCTGATCTTTCTAATCTCCTCCTTATTAACACTCCATCTCTCTCTCCGGTCTTCTTCCTCCCTTCACCTTTCCATCCCATGGTGAGCTGTGCCTTCTGCCGCTCATCTCCCCATTTCCTGAACTCTCTCCCCCCTGACCTCTGTAACATTGACTCATTTTCAATTTTTAAATCCAGACTCAAAACCTGTCTGTTTAAATTTCCTCTCCCAAATTCCAATTTTTCTTCATCTGTTATCGGATTTTATTAAGATGCCCATTTTTTATTCTGTTATTAAAGTGATTTTGTTGTTTTTTACTTTTGAATCTCTGCAGTGTCCTTTAGGATTTTGAAAGACTCTTTTAAATCAAATGTATTATTATTATTATTATTATTATTAT
The DNA here is from genome assembly GCA_037389245.1 of Oryzias sinensis. Classification (NCBI taxonomy): domain Eukaryota; kingdom Metazoa; phylum Chordata; class Actinopteri; order Beloniformes; family Adrianichthyidae; genus Oryzias; species Oryzias sinensis. The sequence continues at coordinate 27,261,108 of CM074488.1, forward strand.
TATTATTATTATTATTATTATTATAAAATGTAAAATGTCCATAGGCACATTCCACGCTCTTAGCTAAGCTGCTCAGTAATTAACGGCTTTCATTGGGAAACATCCGGTTACACAAGTTAGTTTGGGTCCGTTGGGAACAACAAAACCTTAACTTCCTTCACTCACGTACCCGTGACAGCTTGTGTTGCTAATTTTCCGTACTTTAATCCTCAGAACAACAAAGAAATAAGTTTAAAGTCCCCCATTACATTTTTTTTAGAAAAACATTCCCAGTGGGTTTTTTTTAAATTATGATTCTGAAGTTTTGAACCAAAATCTATCAACTAATTCAGTTTCAATAATCAGAAATGCACACAACCTGTTTCACAAATACACACGCTCTGAGGTTATGCAACACTGAAAGGTCAATTTTTCACGAACAACAACCCAGAAGGAGTGAGAAAGTCTTACTTAACAGGACGCTGATTTGTATTTTTTTGTGACTATAATGACAAATATAAAAGAACTGTATGCTGTTTCTGCATAAATGTAACATAATTATAAAATGAATGTAGCCTTTTTCAGAATATAAAAGTGTCCATGACTTTTGTAATTTTAGCAGGGATTTTATAAAACAAATTAAAGAAAACAGTTTATTTTACCAACTGTGATGTTTCTCAGTGAAAACCTTAAATCAGAGCTAATTCAGTGAGCCTTACTGAATTCTGGAACCATAAGGTCCTCTTTAAATCCTGGAATCTGTTGAAAAATAGGAAATGAGCCTTATAACTATGTGTGCCTCCATTCTGGTTGTGCTTCTTGACCTTCAGTTGATTTCTTGGGTACTTATGATATGACTCGAATGAAGTTTAAGTAACTGTACTTTTTTGTACTGCACTAATTACTTACATTTGCATTTGCATTTGTTTTTTGTAATGAAAAAAAAAAAAACGTTTTCCCTGACTAGAGAGCCACCGTAAAGGATTCAGATGTGGCTGGGGTGACACAGGCTGCAGACCCCTGGCCCATGCGTTCTGATTGGCTGTGGAGTTCTTCTGTCGCTTCTGTTCTAGTCTTGATTGAGACTGGGGTTGAAGTTTCTACCAAAACTGACTAAAAAGCCAAATAATCTAAATGAAAACTGTACTGTGTGCTTCCCTTTTAAGACACTTTAAAGCTCCAAAAAAAAAAAAAAAAGTTGTTTGTCCTGCCGGGTTGGAAGAAGACCCAACTTTGCAGTAAGAAATAACTGTTGCCATACAGGAAAAAAGGTAATTTCTTGATTTAAAATGTATCTTCAGGTGTGATTTTAGAAAAGCAAGGCAGTGGTTTCTTTAATATCCAGTTTTTGTAATGTTTTTTTTATTGTATGTACAAAGATGTATGACTCAGCAAATGGCATAAGTTACATGTGTGTGGATATGTATTTATTTTCCTTTAAAATTGTTGTTTTCCAATCAAATGATAACTAGTCACCTTAAGTTCGACATGTATCGATGAATATCTGTCCTTGGTCTTCTTTTGGGCTTTTATTGTTTTGGTTGCTTGATATTTCATTGTCCGTTTTATTTTGAAATGCGCCCGGAAGTAGTATCTTCCAGACAAAAAGTCATCAGCACTGTCTCGACTCTTATTTTGTAGTTTATTCACTCAGTGTTGGTGTCATTTAATGAGTTTAGCGTGTTTTCCCATAGAAAACAGAGCGTAGCTGGGTGGGAAAAGCGTCGTTTAAAACTCTCGTGCGGCGCGAGGATCATGTGACGCTTTTATTACTTTGCTGCCATGTTTTGGGAAATGTTGCGTTTTTCAGGCTCACGTTCGATTCCTGGATAAGCGAGCGAGAGTGGGCGGCTATATGGCGGGCAGTTGGGGGTAAGTTGGCGTTCCCCCTTCGTCTGACTGACCGGGAACCTCCGCCATGGCAGCTCGAGCCGTGGCCGTGGGTGTGCTGGCCGCGCTGTGGGTGTGCTTGGGGCCGCGCGCGCGCTCCTCCGCGGCGGCTGCAGGCTGTGATAATGGAAAGGTAATGGACGCCGAATATGATAGAGAGAGCCACGTTCCGTCCTTTTCCGTGCTCTCCTTCATGAAGACGTGCTTTGTGTAGCTCTTTGTGGACAGAGACCTGCCTGCTGCTGCAGCTACTGAGGACTGTGGGCTTCTCACCTGGCCAGATTCCACTCAGGTAAACAAATAAAGAAGGATGGGTCCAATTGGTGGATTTTCAAATCCATCTGGAACCACTACAGTTTTAGTTCTTTAAAAAGTTGTGCCAAACAATAACCCAAAACTGGAAAAACAAAATGTACCAATGCAACAATCAAAACACATAAAAAAGCAAAAGTGAGGAAACTGCCAACTCCAATAAAACGCAGGAAGACGGTTGGAAGGTTTGCAGCAGAAACTCTTCAACCTTGTGTCAGTTTTGGGTGAAACTTGAAGAACTTGATTTTGAGGAATGTGCAGATGTTTGGAGCAGATCAGAAAGGTGACGGAGCCGCAGGGGATGTAGACAACGGCCTGCACGTTAGTGTTGGGAGTTGGGTCATCCGGACCCCACACGATAGCACAAGTTACAGTATATAGGAATTCAGTGAGGAAATGCCAAATCTGGACAGTGCCGTCTTTCACGGCTGCCTGTTTGAAGCTACAAGCACAGACTCTGCCAAAAAAATGCATCGCAAAGTAAGCTGTGACAAATGAGTTCAAGAGTTTACAAGATCTTCATTGTGGACAGTTGTCCTGATTTCACAACTGTAGTTATCTGTTCGTGACGACTGGGATCTGGGTCAATCTTTACTCCTACATTGGTGGCTAAAGACTTCTAAAAAGGTAGTAAGCAGGGCTGTAATGACTAACAACAGTTCCATTTAGAGTTAGTTCATTTCGAACAATCCGATTCATTGACCTAAAATGGATCCAGGACTTCTTTATCCAAAACTTCCACCAGTGTTACTCAGAGAGGAATACCTGGTACTGAACAGTAAAGGTGAAGTTTTCCACATTCACCTCAGCTTATTCCTTATCAGGGCTAAAAGTTGCCAACTGTTGATGCTTAAAACGGTTTGTGTTCTTTTTTCTTTGTCTTTAGACACTCCCAAGTATTGAAAATGTATATGACCCCGAGGTGAGTTAATATTTTTACTTCTGAACACTCAAACCTGATAGTAAACTCTAAGAAATAGATGAGATTGGTAGAGTATAGAATAATACACAAAATGTGTAGACTTTTTAACGTACTGGTATTTTCACGACCATGGGGCGCACTGGGTTATAGGGCTATTTGTTGCATGTTGCGGCGGAGCGGGTGAGTCCGTGTTGTTGCCGTGCGGTTCCTCATGAATGAGGCCGGCTTTTCGGCACTTTGACAGCAGTGCAGGCAGACACGTTAGCCCAAGCTTCTACAGTCCATTCACAACTGTTGAGCAACTCGCCCGGCGCTGCCTCCCACAACAATGGGAGGTATCCCACCGTCCTCCTCCCGTTCTTCTCGACATTGTGACTCACCGGGATGTTGAATGTGAGCAGGCCTGCACAATATACCGCAAATTTATCGTTATCGCAATATCCAGCTCTGCAATATGCATATCGCAAAAGACGGCGAATATCGCAATAAATCGCAAACCCAAAATGTGTTAAAACAATCTTCTAACAGCTTGAAGCATTTAACGAATCAAATAAATCCCTTTATGCTTTGACCAATCAGATGGACGCCTTCCCATTGTTGACCAATCAGATGGAGGCCTATTATGTTAGATGTTTGTCCCCCATGTCGATGAGGGTCATTTGGAGTATAATTTTTGAACTGTTTCAATGAAATAGTAATGATGTTTTTGTTCATTTTTCTATTTGTTTATGTATCGCAAATTATATCGTTATCGCAATATTGATCACTAATATCGCATATCGCAAGTTTTCCTCATATCGTGCAGCCCTAAATGTGAGCAATGCCTCGTCCATGTTGGTGATCTGGCTGGATTGGAGGTGTTTGTCGGCTATCTTCTTACTGCAGTATGAGCAGAAGATGAACATCTTTTCATTGTGATGCGCTGGAAGTCACTGCGGCACCGCAATCCTCGCCCAGATGGAATGATGACGGCGCTTCATAAAATGAAAGACAAAAGCTCCCTCTGTAAGCGTTACTGCCCTCAGTCGAATGGTGACTGCAGAGATCGTTAATTCATCACTCCAGTCGCCCTTTTTCCGCGAAAACTCCGTTGCGCCTTCTTGACTGTCGGAGTTTATTTTCCAGCTTCCTCCACTTGTAAACCATGGATTCATTCATGTTGAATCCTCTGGCAGCTGCTTTATTCCCATGTTCCTCCGCGTAGCTGAAAGCTTGCAGTTTCAACTACCTCAGTGTTCTGTCGTTCACACCCACACTTCCCTCCCCTGCTCTCATCCCGTCTTCTTCTACGTCCCACAACAACACATTAGGCGGCCGTCTCATAGGGCGGCCCGTACATCTTGGAGAAAACGTAAGACTTTTAAGTGCGCCTTATGGTCGTGAAAAGTACTTATTTATTTGAGTTTCTCTGCGTCTTTGTGTCCCCCTTTTTCGCCAAACAATTCAAACATCCTATTTATTAGATCATTGCGATGATTCATTCATTTGTTTGTTCTCTTAGCCAGCCAGGAAAATCTGCATGGATGAGTCTATATCCTACAGTCACGCCATCCCTAGCAGGTAAATCGTAGAACTGGTAGTTCTGAAGCCTGAGGATTAGATCACACGTTACATGTAGTGCCTTTTCTTGCAGTGGAGCGTTCAGACCCGTTGGTGCACAGAGTGGAGAGTATGTGTACTGCCCTCCTCAACGCTGGCTCAATAACCTATATGTAAGTGTGTCTCGTTTCGCTCAGAACAGGTTGGGACAGCAGACGGCAAACACCTAGGCCGAATCTGAACTCCTCCCCTTCCGACTTCTAACTTCCCCAACATTTAACCCATCAGATAGAGTTATGGAAAAATAGTGTCTCACTCCCACTCCATGACGTCATCCACAGTCGAAGGACATCTGCGTTAGCAAGTAGCTGCTAGCCCTTAGAAAATGCACAACAACGTCAGTTTTATCACTTTGAAAAGTCATGCTAAAACAAAAAAGTCATTACTTAAATTTACATGTAAAATGTGCATCAGAGCACACCCACGTGAAGAAATGTGCTTCTTCTCCTCGGCACGGCGTATCCCTCCACCGCGAGGGTTTCCCCTTCAAAGAAAAGATTTTGGACACCCCATCCCTCCAAATGCCCCTACCATAGGAGGGACAGGGAGAAGCCGGAGGGGGAGAAGATGAATTTGGATTCTGCCCAATAGTTTTTTTGTCTGTGCACAAAGGATGGGAGATATTCTGTCATTAAAGTTAAAGCCAGATCGCAATCATGTCAGCTGTAACAGTCAAATATTGACCCATAAAAGTTACGACTATAATGTAAATATGTGATGGGTTAGATAGAGATGCTGACCTGTAGCAGCCATCATTCAGGTGGATGTCTCTGCCTGAGTTCTCAGTTTTTATTTCAACTCAGCTGGATGAGCCTCCACAGTTCACATCTAACCTTTTCTGGATTCTTCTCTTGTATTTTCTTTGGCTTTTGGCTGCTCCCTTCAGGGGTGTCCACAGCTAGTCACCTGTGTCCATCTAATCCTATCTTCAGAATTCTCCTCGCTCACACCATCCACCCTCATGTCCTCTTTTGCTGCATCCATGAACCTCCTCTTTGGTCTACCTTCCCAGTAGCTCCAAACTCAGCGTCTTTTACCAATGTCTCCAAACCATCTCAACCTGCTTCCCTGCATTGATTTCCTAGACCTCTACCATGAGCTTTTCCTCTGATGCTCCGTGCTCGTCACTCCCAACGTGAACCTCAAGGCCCTCATTTCTGCTACCTCCAGCTGTGCTTCCTGTCTCTGCATCAGTCTCTACACCAACAACATGGCTGCTTTCACCAGCCTCATATTCCTTTCCCTTCATTCTTGCTAATACTCTTTAGTCACACATCACAGCTTCCTCCGCCCATTCCAACCTGCTTGGACACGCCTCCTTTAATGCCTTAGTAACAACTGCCCTTGCGGGTGGATCCGGGCTGTCTGCAGGTCAAAAATGGGCCAACCTGTATGAGACACACACGTGGCCTGTATGAAATCTGAAGGTTGCCAGTGCTGCAAGCAACTGGTCGTAGCCAACAATGAAACTACATGTAAGGGTGAGAAGCAGGCACATAGCGTCAATTTATCATTTTTTCAACCTTCCCAATTCCTGTGCACCGCACTGTTCAAGTGCTGTTAGAATTTAGGAAATAAGACACTCAAAGCATAGTTGGTGTGGGCGGCGGCCTCCAGGCGTCCAAAGGGCAGTTCCACATCATTCTCACACCCTGTTGGTTCGCCATTTCCACACGGTCAGTAAGGACACCTTACTAATGACTAGGTTGCAGCTTTAAGGCAAGTGAGTGTAACTTCCATTATCCTCACAAAGATTTCCCGATACATTTACCACACTCATGACAATGGTACGTTCCATTTTCATGACGTCCCTAAAGGAGGCCGCATGAGTCTCAAAGGAACGACAAGACAGACGTGCTCCCCTTAAGATGCAGCCGCTCCTCTCTATGACCCTCCACGGGCCCGGACACCCCAAAACCCCACAGCACCCGTCCGTACATTTGTGCCAAACAATAACCCAAAACTGGAAAATCAAAATGTACCGATGCAACAATCAAAACACACAAAAAAGCAAAAGTGAGGCAACTGCCAACTTAAATAAAACGCAGGAAGACGGTTGGAAGGTTTGCAGCAGAAACTCTTCAACCTTTTGTCAGTTTTGGGTGAAACTTGAAGAACTTGATTTTGAGGAATGTGCAGATGTTTGGAGCAGATCAGAGAGGTGACGGAGCCGCAGGGGATGGAGACAACGGCTCTTAACCCTTGTGCTATCTTGTGGGGTCCGGATGACCCAACTCCCAACACTAACGTGTTGAGTATATAGGAAGCCAGTGAGGAAATGCCAAATCTGGACAGTGCCGTCCGGGTCAACCCCCCACACGGGTGCATGGGACTACGTTTTTTCCAACCTATTCATGCTGATTCATTCAGTAACTGAATGTTACTGCATCTTCCTTGGTTTGAAACTGACAATTTGAGACAGGACACATCCATTTCATTGTAAGGATTAATATTTTAGACTCAAGTTGTCCTTTAACCCAAAGACTCGGTATATGACTTGGACTTGAGCATCAGATTTGGTCAAAAACCTTATTCGCCTAAACTTATTTCAAAAGTGCCAGAGGTCAGAAATTCATCTCAGATGTGTCAAACCAACATTTCTAGCCAATGCTTTGCTTCTACGAACAACAGATATTCACGAAATCTCTTAGGAAAAATGCCATTTAATCGAAATCTACTGTGAATCCCACCAGATCTCTTGTTCTACTTTTCTACACAGAGGAAAGCAGACTTTAGTTCTACAAGGAGAAAAGCTGAGTTTAAACATAATTAGCATCCTTTGTGTTCTTCTGCAGCACGGAGCTGCTGTTTTGCTTTACCATCCTTGTGCAGAGCCCGGCGAGCGTCATCTCCTGTCTGGATTGGCGCACTCCTGTCTGCGAGACTACATCATCACGTCCCACCCACAGCTCAGCAGACACAGGGTGAGACGTGCATGGATGCAGAACCTGAAGCTGTGACGCCGGGGTTCACCTTTGTTCTAATCTCAGCCCATAGCCGCGGTGTCGTGGGGTCACACTTTGGAACTGATCAGTGCCGCCTCTCTGGACGTCTGCGATTGGCTGGAAAGCACAAACGGCAGAAGACGGGAGTCTGACCGTGGGACTCGGACCCAGAAATATGATCTCCTGCTGACTAGACCTGCAGCGTCGCACCAGCAGCTACTAAACAAGACGAAGGTTGGAATCCTGATTTGATTAAATGTCTCAGTTACCTTAGAAAGCTTAAAGAAATAATGACTAACGACTCCTCAGGGTTCTCTGAAGCAGTGCTGTGTCCGGACCATCTCCTCTTTAGTGGGAGGAGCTGCAGAGGTCAACACGAAGAAGGCGCAGTCCACACAGATCAATGCCAGGAAGAGGAGAAGTGCCCTGGAGAGCAACCCGGACACATCGGGGAAAGCCTCCAGCTTTTTAACCAATCCCACCCAGAGAATGCTCCGAGATTCCAGAGGTGGGAGCAGCTCATTTAGATCATCTGTGGATTCCCTTCTTTCTACTTCTTTCCCAAGACGAGGTCTTGATTCTGAAGACCTCACACAAACCAAGGCCTCTACACCCCTACCCTTTATGAGGAGTACACCAGGAGCCAACTCGTTGGGTTTGGGGGCTCTTCGGTTTCAGAAAAGCGAGCCGGAAGCAGAGAAGCACGCTCGCAGTGACGCTGATCTTAGACCTGCAGACGTTGCTGCTGGAAAACATCGTTCTGCCGATAGTGAGCAAAGTGCAAATGCAGCCATTTTGAAAACCGTGGAGACCGCAAAACAGAAAGCAGAGGAGAAGTTAGGTGGGCTAACGAAGATCAACAAAGCATTTGAAGTGGGGAAAAAGCAAAGACTCAGCCCCACACATTCTCGCCACATAAGTGGAACAGACAGGATGGAGTCTGCCTCCAAATCCCAGTCAGAATCTCCCAAGCAGCAAGACCTGCAGCAGGTGGATCAGAGCCGCCCCGATAACTTGGACTGCGGCGTCTGTGAGAAAGGCAAACCCTGCACCTGCACCTCAGGCTCCAGGAAACGTCCAGCAGCTGTGAATAGAGGGCTACCCAGGACCCCGAGGACGGACGAGGCCGTGTGGGCCGCGGGAGCCTTGGGCTTCCTGCTGGTCCTCCTCACGCTGTCGGTTCTTCACACTCGCCTGTACCGCCACTGGAGGACCTCGGCGAGCCTCTACTGGCACGACCCGCAGCGGGACTATGACACCGTGGCAGGTGGGTGCGCCCAGTGATTGGCAACACGACGCCATCTCCCTTTCTCCTTCCCTCAAAGTGTTCCGTCTTCTCTCCTGTAGATGTGATCCGCAGGAGGCTGAGGAATGTGAAACCAAGACGGAAAAGAGGAAGAAGGCAGGAATGCGTTCTGCTTCCGAGCTCCTCCAGCTCAGATGAAGAGGGGCATTAGAACCGGACGGTCCAGAAGAAAGACTGCACTGTTCTGCACCTGCCTCTGTCTGATCCCTTTCTGGATATTTGCTGTGACTCGACTGCAAAATGGGACAACAGTGCTGAGTTTCTTGAGCCTGATGTGTTTTTTTTAGAGGATTAGGAAGCTTCCAATGCCTTTGTGTTTACCGTATTAGAATGACAAAGGAAAACACAGCCAGAGCTTTGCCTCCATGTGCTGCTGGTGGAGCAGCCATTGTTGTTTCTGAACTCCAAAACCCTTTTAGGCCAAATCTGTTGTTTTTATCTGTATGAGGCTACAGAGTAACACATTGCTGTTGTAAGCAATGCACTGCTGGATTTGTATTGTGAAACCCATTTGAACTCCATTTTTAAAGAAAATCTCTCCAAAACTGCCCCATTTATTGTTAAAAGAAGGGGTTTCTGCTTTGTCAGTGCAGCGGAGCATGGGTCATGTTCTTGTTGTGGGTAAGGTGTGGTTCCTGATGTCCAGAGCCTCCAGAATCTAAAAAGCTAAGAGAAAGGAGTTCAGCTCCAACCGGCCTCACTTCATGAAGGTCAAAACGCTTCTCCATAGCTTTTATTTAAGGCTCTAATTACTGCTTTGATTTGCCCTTCAGTAAGATGAACATTTCACTGAAATGGCAACAAAAAAGAACATTAGAACTAACAAAATGTTGTTTTAACCCTATATGAGTCATGTTTGATACAGACATTTTTGAAACCACTGTCTCTTTAACCCTTGTGCTATCCAGATGACCCAACTCCCAACGTTAACCCACTAGACAGTGCTCTGAACCTTTATTCTTCAATGATTTGTGATCTTCACTGGTGTCCATGAATTAAATAAAATCTTTCCACCTTTATCCACCTTTGTCATGGTAAGGAGAACACGTCAATGTAAGGGGGGGGTCATCTAAGATAGCACAAGCGTTTATAAATGAGTAAAATAAAAATCTCTGAAATCGATTCAAAGTAGTGGCTAAATGTGACGGGAAGCTGCAAAGGTCAAAAAGCTAAAGCCTCTGGACTGAAGTGGCAGCTTCTGTTCATCTTCAACAAAACATAGCCTTAAGACAATTAAATTGTTTTATTTTATTACAAATGTACAGCTTATGAGTTTCCATTACAAGTGACCTTTTTAAAGTCAGTCATTCTTTATAAGTCTTCTGTTAAAAGATCTTTGCCAGTCCCCATCTCTCCCAAAGCGTAAAGCATTAAAAAACAAACACCTGCCAGTACAGGCCACGCCCCCTTCATGGAGGTTTGAGAGCACTTTTAGGGAGTTACTAACTTGCATGTGGATTGGTCAAACTAATAGGCTTCGGGTGTGTCTAAACGCTGAACGGTATGTGCTAGATTTTTCTGGGCACGAGAGCGTAGAATGTCCGAGCAGATGGCCGCCGTTCCCGCTTTCCGAGCGCCCTGCGTAGTGTCTAGGCCGTGTGCGTTCATGAGATGACTCTAGTCCTGAACTAAAGTGTGCTGCAGGTCTTTCCCCAAAATCTGATGCCGTGTGTGTCCCCGCCGTGGACACACGCATGTGCGGTTCCAAGTACATGGCGACATGTACTTGGAACCGCACACTTTAAATCGGCTAGTGTTTGAAAAGTAGTGCAACAAAGACCACAACGCTCTGCACTCATGGGTCCGTCCTTTGGCTCCTCCTCCTAGCTTCCTGTGGATTCCAGTAGGACTGAACATGTACAGTATGACCACACAGGAGGGGGGTGGACACCACGGCGTGGTACCTGAAACGTCTACAGGTATGTCAACTTGGGCGGTTTCAGGTACTATGTTGTACCCCCCCCCCCTCCCTGCTTTTGAGGCCAACAAATATAGCTTCATCTGAAAAAAAAAACATTTGTTCATACATATATATTATATATATGCATATATGGCTCTAATTTGAACTATTGGCCTTTACGAGTTCAGGTTTTGTTTGAGACTTTTCAGTCAGGAGATGAAGTTCAAACGGCGTAAAAAACAAAACTAAAGTCCCCACAGAAACGAGCATTAAGCCACGGCAGGAAACGGTTAAAACATGGGGGAAGGGATCTGTAAATCAAACATACAGTAACGGTGCCTTGCTAAAAGGCGGCACATTCTGAGGCGCAGCTGCTGTGATCCCATCAGTGTTTTGGTTCGAGGTCCTGAAAGCACCAGACCTTGGAAAACGGGTTCAGGTCGAATCTGGCGTGGAGGAAGACAATCATGGAGGCTGGAAAAAAAAAAAAAAGGCGTCTTGGACAAAACCGCCAAATTGGTTTGGCAGAGTACAACCAGCTGGAAACGTTCACATGTGGGTAAAGCATGAGATGAGATTTGTTCCCAATGATGCCCCCTGCTGGCAGAGTTCAGTCACCTGGAGCTTAGTGTGTCTGTGGACTGTTTGCTGGTTAGAATACCAAACAGCCTTAAAGCAAAACCAAAAAAAAAGGTTTGCAGTTTTTATGCCAGATCTTTTACTACCCAGGAGTTACTTTAAAAAAAAAAAAAAAGTACCTGCAACTGTGTGCCACTGTTAACTAACATGCACGCAAAAGGATGGCGGCTGTGTAAACGGATGGGCGGAGCCAGCAAAAGGCGCACAGGTTTCATCCTCATGCGAAAAACTGGACCGTCGTTCTCCTACTTGGCACCGATCGCCAGATCCTGAGATGATTCCACTGGCTCTCTTAAGTGAGACACATTTTTAAGAGTAATCAAGTACAAAGAAAAAACAAAGTAACAATTAAAAGAGTGTTGAGGGACAACATGAACGGCCTCTGCCGTCCCGTCCACACCATGAAGGGTTAAGAAATCAGAGTGGGTGTGGAAGGGACGCCTGGTTCCCAGGTTCTTTAGCGTCTGTAACGTCCCTCCCCCCCTGCTCTGCATCGGAACCAATATTAACAATGAAGTCAAAGAGACAGTCAGTAAAATGATCAATACAAAAAGAAAAAAATGACAGACATGAACAATAATTCACAATGATTCCAGTGTTAAGTGTTGTTTGAGTCAGTACAAAAAAACAAACAAACAAAGTTTGCCTTCGAAGGTGCAAATCGAACCGATCTGCAAATGAAAGGAGAGGAAGGAGGGGAAACATGCCAGATCATGCTGGGTACCACCAGAGGTTGAGAAGCTGTCGGGGTGGGGGGCGGAGCTACACGGGTCCTCCTCTGCCAGAGGAGAGGGGACAGAGAATAAATAAAGCGGTAACTTTGCAGGATCCGGGTCACTGTACACCTCCCAGCGTGGTTCTTCCTGTGCGCTCCTCAGGTACAGCGGCTATTCATACATTCCCACTCTGAGGTCGCTGCAGGCTATAACTCCCACAATCCCACTCTCACTTCCACGTGGCGAGCTTTCTGTCCATTGTAGTGTTCTGTTTAAAAAGAAAAAGTCGCTTGTATGGGGTTGTTTCTCATGCATCGTGTCTTTGGCCCGTCCACGATGCCACCATCGGCTCCGCCTCCTCCGTCCTCCCAGCTACTGTGCGATTACGACGTCCCTCTCCTCCACGGATCCCTTCTCGCCATCTTTCCATCTGCCGCGTCACTGCTTCTTCTCCCGAGTGGTGATGGTGACCAGCTGCTTGGCGGCCTTGGCTATGTCGTAGGCGCACTGGATGACCTGCTGCGTGAGGAGCTGGTAGTCCACCGCCGGCGCCCCGGACTCCGACGGCACCGCCTTGCGACACTCCACCTGCAGCCGCGAGGCGCTGGAGGCCAGCAGGCGCAGGGAGCAGTGGACCGCATCCAGGGCCGGCCGCTACACACACGCACACACAGGTGACACGTCAGCTCCTCCCACTTCCAGAAAAGACTACAGTGAACAGACAGATGAAGGGCTGGAAAGGGCACAACACCTACTTTAGGAAAGAGGGAAGCCATCTCCGTGACTGCAGAGTGGATCTTCTCAGAACAAGGGACAAAGCTGGAGAGACATTTGGCGTCTTTAGTCTCATGTAGTTCCTGGAGAGCTAATCTAATCTAAAATAGCTGCTAATCCGTGGGGGTATTGGTTCTGGGGGGGGGGGGTTCAGCCACCTACCTGTCATGTTTGAACTCCTGCGCCGCTCTGAGGAGCTCCTGAATGTTCTTGGTCACCTGCTCCGTCTTCAATATGACGTCCTCGGTGCAGGGTAGGGTGGGGTCCGGCTCTCCCGCCTCCCCGCCTCCTCCGTCCTCAGACTCGCCGCGACTTTCTTCCTCACTGCTGCGACCCACACTTTAAAAAAAACAGAACAGTTTTCCATTCAAAACCCTTTCAGAGTCATCGTTTGGGTTCCTTAAACCCTTCAGAGATGCCAGTAGAACCCTGTCAAATGCTACATTCACACCAAATGCTACTTGGGCAGCGTGCCGGCGTCCTGCACCTCTGGTTTGACCAGTGCGGAATTTGCTGCTCGTCTGTAAACATGCCGCGGCGTGTGGGAGGAGCTAAACGTTTGAGCTCCATTGCTCCATTGTGGAAGGCATGGGTGATGCTGAGAGATCAGCATCACCCATCATCACTTCTTGATGAAGAGCCGCACTTTTTAAATAACTGAGTTGATAAGTTCTGTTTCAGAATAAAGTGGATAAATAATTAATAAGAATGTACAAAATAACTGAGATCACCCTAAAAATGACACTGGGCCTTGATTATTCACGCTACTTCATAGAAATGCTCTGTTCAAAAGTTAAATGGTAAAAGAAAGTTAATAAAATAATAATTGTAGACTACCGGGAAAATTGATTAAATTTGTCTAATTTTTTTTAAATGTTTTATAAAAGTATCGGATCAGGACTCTGTATCAGCAAATAAAAAAATAAAAGCACTCAGAGTCAGATCTGTGCAAAAAAAACCCGATCAGGAGGGACATCCCAAGAAACAAACACAGTGATCCGCCTTTTCTCCTTGTTAGTGTCATGGCTCCTCCCACTGATTACATCATCAGCATGTCACGGGCCAAAGCGACTTCCTGATTGGTTGACGTGACTGAAATTTTCCACCAAAATTCACGCGTCTGAACTCCAATGCTCAAAGTATAGACGCCGCGCCAATCGGGTTGGGTGGGAATGTAGCTTCAAAAACTGACCTCAGTGAAGGGTCATACATGTGCGTGTTGTCATAGTCGCTGTCTGTGCCACTGCCGTGCTTCTCTGGTTTAGGCACCTGCAAATAGAATCATTAGAGGAGATCAGAGGCCATCCAGCCTAATGCACAATCCCAGCAGAAACAGGTTTTTCCTTCTGTTCAAACCCAAGTATCCAGAGAGGCTCAGAGGCTGAAAATCATCCACAGGGAGAGCCGTACACCTGACCTTTAGTGCCTCTCACTCATCCTTTTACAGGATAAGACACTGTACAGTCATGCTTATCTTCCCACCACTTCTATGGGTTTCCAAGAAAAAGATTTTGGTAAATGGCGTATACTTATATATGCCTTTCTACCTGAAAGGCCCAAAGCACTTTACAGTCACAGTCCCATTCACCCATTCACACACACAGTCACACACACACACACACACACACACATTCACACACACAGTCACACACACACACACACACACACACACACACACACACACACACACACATTCACACACACAGTCACACACAGACACAGTCACAGACACATTCACACACTGGTGGCGGCTCTGCTGCCAAACACTGGCGCCAACCTCCTACCAGAGGCAAGGCGGGGGTTCAGTGTCTTGCCCAAGGACACATCAACTCATGGGCGTACAAGGCGGGAATCTAACCTGCAATATTACGACCATGGGTCTACCGCTGCACCACAGCCTCCCCCATTTTTTTCATTGCTGAGCTGAAACTTGATAGAGTGTTTTCTTATTTTTGGGGGCGGGTTGTTGAACTCCAGCATCCTCCTGCTGATCACCTGTATCAGGTGTGTTTTGTCAAAAAGGAAAGCTGCCTGTTGGCCTGGAGTTCTGCAGCTGTGCTTCAGACAGTTTTACAAAATAAAAGCCCGGCGGCCATCAATAAACAAGAAGAGATGACTTAAAATATGACTGACGTAAACAACCAACAAGTATCTGTTCACTCTAAGAACCAACCATTGGCCGTCAATGGGAACTGGACCCAGTGACCCCTCCCCCCTCACATTCTAAACAGGAAGTACCTGCTGGCTCCAAGAATCCAAAACCTTATAAACTTTTATAGAGAACTAAACAGCTGCTACTCAGTTATTCTATTAGTCAGAATAACCAGTCTTGATCTGATGCCTTTTTTTTTTTTTACCATGTTCCATCTGATTCTATGTTTCTGGTTCACTTAAGCCCACGTTCAGTGGAAGGGGTGTGGACTTCCAACAAGCTTACTTCTGGTTGCCGTAGAAATGATGACTCAGACCAATCACAATGGTTGTGTCCACATTCCTTCACTACTCACTACATAGTGCATTCATCGTTTTGTAACTGTCCAAATCTACGATTCCAAAATCCACTCCCCTAAAAAAATGTCCCACGTCTCTGCAGACAAGCTAGCGTGCACCAAGGCTTGATAGACTGGCAAATATAGACCACAATGCATTGCATCTGAACAATTTTAATGTGAAAAAAGTATTCTAATTCATTTGTTATTAATTAGGGCTGCACGAAATGAGAAAAACTCGCGATTTGTAATTTTAGTGATCAATATTGCGATGACCATATAACTTGCGATACATGAATAAATATCAAAACAACCAAAATCATCATTTTCATTTCGCTGCAACAGTTTAATTTAAATACGAGTCCAAATAACTTAAATTAGACTCCAATTTACCCAGATAGAAGGCGAGCGTCTGACGTTAAAGCTCCATGTGATTGGTCAACAACATCCCATTGGTCAAACGCATTAAATACTTCAAGCTGCCATAAGATTGTTTTGGCACATTTAAATAACCATTTGTTGAAGTTTTCGCCGACTTTTGCGGTATGCGTTTTGCACAGCTTGATATCACCGGAACAATCAATTTGAGATTTATTGTGCAGCCTATAAAAGAAATGATCCAAGTTCTCATAAACAGAAAATGGTGGATTTGTTTATTAGTCTTTGTAAAGTGTTCATGAAATTAGGCTTTTACTTCGGCAAAATTGGTGACATTATATTTGGGGTTAAAAAACAAATAGAAAAGTAGTGAGTATGGCGTCTTAAAATCCAGGGCACTGGATAGATTTGTAGTAGTCAGACAGCAGCGAGGACATTCAGACACAGCCTACTTTTGTCATTGTGTGGCCCCAACATGGCAGCTTCCATTTCACACAAAACATGGAGACTAAACTGACTATTTCCTATTTCTATCCAGTTCTAGTAGACGGTCTATGGATCCAACAGATAAACGCGGCTATAGACTCACCATGTATCTGCCCACCTCTGTGGAGCCGGACAGAGGCTGGCCTCCGTAGGTCACTGCACCCCCCGAGCCACCTTTTCTCACCTGGGAAGATGAAGGAACACACGGATGAAGAGTTGACATGTTGACATAGAACGGACCTGACTAACAAGCCAGAATTCTAATTGGGACTAAGGAAAGGACCAAAGACGGCAAGAAACGGGATGAGGAAGCACCGGATCATAAGAGCAGCTCTCACATCACCTCATCATGAGCGGCACTGATCGTCTAACAAACCAGCTCTAACTATGCTGGTCATTATTTCACTACAAACATCTACAAAAGCAGATCATTTGTGTTGATTTCAAGCTCTGAGCTGAGCAGACGAACTCAACCTCCTTAGATGAAGTGGTGAACAAAGCAGTGGCAGACAGAATGCTTCCATCCAGAGGATGCACCGCAGTGAGCAAAGGAGAGACGGGCGAAAACAGACAAAACCAAAGACAAAGAGAAAGTGTCAAAGGACGGTCAGTAGAAAACTGGATTAGCAACACAGTGAGTCGCTCCTCTACCCAAATATTGATCAGAAACCTAACCAAAAACCCTCATTTTCAGACTTTTTGCTAGAGATTGAATAGTGAAGTAGAGATGAGGACATGCTCCTCAGAGTGGGAGACGTTCAGGTGAAGCAGCAGTCGGGGAGCCATGTCAGAGGTTATGAAAGGGCTGGAAAAGGTGCAGGGAAGAGAGCAGAGAAAACATTCCAGTCCCCCGCCCCCCCCATCTCTGCTCACGTTTGTGCACTTCACCCTTTATGCTGCTAAAAAGCCCGGATCCCTTTTCTAGAGTAGACTGGGTGATGTGCACAACAGGGAAGCAATGGAAGCAGCGGTACCGGAGTGACAGGGCAGGAGGAAGGGGGGGGGGGGCGGAGGATTTTCCCACATCGCCTCGGCCGACGGCGGTCGATCGGGACTATCGGGCAGAAAACCGGGAAGTGGAAAAGGTTCCGGAGGGGGCGGGGTTCTAACTTACGCTAGGTGTGTTGAGGGGCTGCAGGCGAGCTGCAAGGGAGTCCAGGGCTGGGGGGCCATGGGCTATGGGGCCAGGAACGGCTCCGGGCACGTACATTGAAAAAGCCTGGCGCTCCCTCCAGTGGGGGTGGGAGTGAGAGGCGGTTGAGGAGGGCACAAAGAGCGATGGGGAGACCATTCCTGGTCCAACTGAGCCTCCTCCGTCTACTTGATTTCCTCCCCCTGGCCAGTGGCCTCCTCCTCCTCCTCCTCCTCCACCAGGCCCTCCTAACCCATGGCCAGCTGCCCCCCCAGCCTGCTGGCACCCCCGCAGCACGCTGTTCTCTGTCTGCATCCGGGTAATCTATAAGAGGCAAGGAAGGGAGCAAGGGGGGGATGACAGGATAGAGGGAGGGATGGAGGGAGGAACATGGGGAGGGTGTAGGAATGGAAGGGGGGGCATAAACTGAATGGTGAAAAACATGCTGGAAAAATCTCACAATCATTAAAAACAGGGGGTTTCACACAGTAACATCAGTACTACAGTATATTTCTATCATTTGTATTGGGGACCTGCCTGTGCCTGATGAAGCTACGGCTCGTTTGCAGAGCGCTGCTGCTGGATGGTCTGATGGCTGAATGTTCGCTTCTGAGCTTTTGTTCTCAACACTCAGTGAAAAGTCACAAAGTCCAAATAAAACATGACAGACAAAACTCAACCAAAATGTGAGACGTTGTCTGCATCCTCTCGGCAAAAACACTGGAGGTTTCTTAAAAACCACCGAAAAGCTGCCCTGCAAATCAATCTCCCCCCAAAAAGGGCTCATAAATGACATCTTTTCACTAATGAACAACAAAGACGTATGAAAACATCCATTTTTGAGAATCTATTTCACATAATTATTGCTTTAAAATGAACAAAAAGTGGCGTAAAATTGTTGAACCCTTGGGCTTAAAAATACCTTTTTTATAACCTAAAACAAATACAAAACAGCTTTAAATGAAAACGGATAATCAGATCATTTGGTTTCCTGTAACGCCGTGTCTCCACTCCCTCCTCGTACCTCCTTCTGGAGCCGCCGGAGCTCCTCACTCAAGTTGTTGTTGACCTTCATCAGCTGTTGCACCTTGGCTTCTGAGGAGGCCAGAGCTTTCTTCACCTCCAGGTACTCCTGCAGGGTTATGGGACCATCGGACAAGTCTGACGAGTCCATACTCTGCAAAGGACCAGAGGACAAGCGAGTGAAAGGACAGACAGGTGGACACGACAACAGGGAAGTCCATGCTGCATGAAGTTATGGGGACACTGAGCCTCAGGCTGTGTACGAGGCAGAGGGTCGGTCCTCAGCTGGAGTCACAGGGAGATGGGAGAGCCTCAGTTCTGGCTCTCAGAGCCCCATCCTCCCCCGCTTCCTGTGTCTGAAGGAACTCAGACTCCAGGGCCAAACCACTGAAATGTCTTTCATAGACTAGTTTTCTAAATGGTTCAGCTCCACTGTTTACAACCCAATCACTGCAGTCTTGACTTTTTAATGCCCTTCTATGAGTGAAAATGCTGTGTCTGAACAGCAAAGGAGGATCCCTCAGTTAGTTTGTTTGCCTCTGAACAGAACTCCACAGCAGCGTTTTTCTTTTCTAACCATCCATCTCTTCTTTTTTCCCCCCTCACACTCCAAATTACACAAATTCACGCTGAAGGAACAAAGCCTCTTTGAGGAGGACTGGGAATAGCTGATGATGTCAGTCAGGAGCTATGTGGCAGTCCCCGACTGTGGCCACTTCCCACAAAGCATTCTGGGAAAGGTAGTCTCTCAAGAGAACGTTACACAAAATGTATGAATGCCTCCGTTTAGCTTTTAGTTGAAGCTGCTGAAGCAGCAACATGTGAGGATTTTTAACAGGATCCAGACAGAAGTGATGATGAAGCTGTTGGACTTACAGCAGCAACACAAAGTTGAAGAAAAAGTGTTGATTCTGGGACAGCGGTGTCGTTACACACTGATGCCACCATGCTGAATGCTGTCATGCTAATCAGCTGTTCTGTTGGTCGCCTACATTTAACCACATTTGAAGTCAGACTATCTTTTCACGGAGCAGACTTTAAGACGTGCCGGATAAATGTAACTACGGTAAATGACTTCTAAGAACATTTATAAAAACTGTGTATAAAACTTTCCTAAAAGGGCCTTTTCCCTTCATGACAGCGCTGCATCTTTACTGTCAATGACATCACAAAGCACCAGCTCCTTTGTTATGAAAAAACTTTTACAGCTTGTATTTAGCAGAATTTTGTATCTTTCATCCAATTTCCAAAGGAAATGTTCAACTGAAAATAGTTCAGTTAAAAAGATTCTGTCATGTGGGATTTTTGTTAAAGAAAATAAAAGGAGGGAGAGAGAAACAGATTCAACTGAAAAAATCAAATTTGGAATGAAAAAACGACGTAGGTTTTCTCATGACTTTCTAAATTGCTGCATCAACACTGGAGAACTAACAGACAAGTGGGAAATGCTCAAGTTAGCATCAGCTAAGAAAAACAAAGATAAGTATAAATGGGGGCAACATTTAAACAGAAAAGGGGATTTTGCACCTTTGCGCGGTTGCTGCGTTGCGTGTTGTTGTTGTTGTGGGTGGCGAGCTCGCTGTCTGTATCTTCATCAGATGCTACGCTGTCGTAGTCGTGCTGATCATCATCAATGCCCAGGTCCAACGGGTCTGAAAAAGAAAAAAGCTTTAACACCTTTAGGGGTCTCTCCACTTGTCTCTAGTGTGGATGATCAGAACTAAAACAATACAAAAAAAAGACAACAGATTTTCAATCAGACACTAAAAGCTTTTCCTTTTTCTGATGAAACCGCCTGCTCTGGTTTATAATCTGGCAGGTAGCAGATATCATTAGGAGTGACTTCCTGTTTGATGTCTTCTTATGTTGAGTAAACTGCAGGTCTGTAATCAGGTTAACACAGGAACTTCAGCTCCAGTGCTGCCGTTCTCTGACTTAATCAAACTTTTCAATCCTTTACTTAAACAATTGAATTCCAATCGATTCAGAAAACGGAGAACCAGGCTGACATGCAATATGTTACACTACCAAAGTGTTTACGCAATGAATGGAGACCCACTGACACAAGAGCAGCTTTGTGCTGATATGCAACACTTTACAGGTGTGCATGTTACATGTCATTAGCATGAGCCAACTGATCTGGACACAGAAAAGAGCAATTCTATGCTGATGAACAAAACTTTTCAATAGGAAAGAGGTTTACGCAATTAACGTTAACCGACTGATTCTGACTCAAACAAACAAAACAACATTTCACAGCAGGAAAGTGTTTCCACAATTAGCCTAAAGCGACGGTTTCTGACGCGGGGAAAAAGCGGTTTACTTCCCAGCTGTAACATTTTGACGCAGAAAAGAGAAGATTTACGCCAATATTGACGCCTCAACGCTGCTCTTTTCCCGATGGAAATAGGTTCATTGCCCAAAGATTGAAGGATTATGGTGGTTCATAGAGCGTGTGTTATTTCTCTGGTATTACAGCTTTCAGTCACGTGACCAGAACAAGCTTACAGCAGTCAGTCAGTCAGTCAGTCAGTCAGTCAGTCAGTCTCACCAGTAGGGCTCAGGCCCTTCCCCTGCTGCCTCCGTTTGGCGTCGCTCAGAATGTCGATGATGAGCGTGGCAAACTCCCGGGCGTTGAACCGTGCCAGTTTCTGACGTCCCTGAGCCACAAACAAAAACAGCACTTAATGCTTAAATGGATTCACATGAAGATGCTAAAACAAAGTCTGCACACAGTCAGCAGCTAGCAAAGAAAAAGAGGCGTTTCATTCTTCCCAGCTGTGATTCCAGCACGAATAGCTGGTATCTCCCAACCGCAGCGGCCGACCCAACGTGGGCCAGAGAAACCGCGGCGACGCGTTTCCGGGTGTGCATGCTCAATTTCAGAGTCCGTGTTTACGCCAAGAGCTGCACACATGTGGAGGAGCTGTGCAAGTGGCCATGTGGCATTTTTTACTCCCCAGCACAGAGGCAGGAGGAGAGGAGGGAGATTGTGGGAAATCGCTGTTGAACAGCTGAAGCCCATCCAGCACTTCTTTCAGGCTCCTTCTCGCCCCGCTATCATAAATACTTTGCAGCCTCATTGTTTTTTTTTTCCCTCGCCCTTCCAGTTTTAAAACAAAACACGTCGACATCAATCAGTCCTTCTGCAGGTTGGCTCAATCTACACAAACAAACGCGCCGCCACAGAGACTTGAGTCTGAGCAGAGCACTGACCTGGTTGCGTGTGGCGGAGTACTCGGGGTTGACTGGCAGGAAAGGAACGGCGCTTCGTTCTGTTACCAGAGTGCTGTGGTTCTGTGTCGTCAACCACACTGCAGACAGACAGAGGGCAAAAATACACAGACTAAAAACGGCTCTTTAAAAACACAAATGAGGGTCATTTTGTCCCAACAAGCATCCACACTTCCCCCTCTTTCCACCCACGCGTACATGACAACATCCAGGATTCAGATCATAGTTTTGCTCTTAGCTAATCACACAGCTCACAGCTGGAGTGTGTGTGTGTGTGTGTGTGGGTGTGTATCCTTCCCACTTACCTGTGGCGTTCGGTCAAAAAGCACAAATTGAACAGCAGTTGTTACCGAAAGACAGACGGAGAAGAAAAAGAGAGCAGAGGAGGAGAGACTGGAGCTGGTGTGGCCCTTCCTTGCTCCGACTCTCCTCCTTCTCCACTCCGTCTTCCCTCTCCGGCTCACTTTGGAGTGTTTTGTCAAAGCGTCTCCTGGTGTGGAGGAGTTTCCACCTTTAAACTGAAGCACTGCCATAACGGAGGAGCTGTGGCTCACCTGCATCGTTTTCTCTGCGGTCCACCTCATCGTAGACGTCCATCGCTAGCTCCTCGAACAAGCGGTTGTTCAGCTGAACACAGAAACATGAGCTCAGCACATCATCAGGCCTGGGCTCTACATATGCACTTCTTATTTCAGATTTATGACAGATAATACATAAATACAGAAGATGAGACGTTTTCAACACATTTGAAGCCTTTCACAGTTGTTTTAAGATAAACTGTGTTGGGAAAATTTAGGCTTTAACCAGATTTAATTGATGAATTACAACCAAATGATCATGAAGTGAAGATTAGCAGAATCTCCCTTTAGAAACCAAACATGACTCCAAACAGGAACAGAAACGACAGTCTTCCTTCGTCCATGACAGGCGTTCGGTTCTATATATATTATATTATGTATATTATATAAACATATATAATATATGTTTATGTATAATTTCAGATTTCATTTGACAAAAAGCATTAAGAATGACAGGAAGTAACTATAGAGACTCATCTACTCTATAATTTTTTTTAAATGAAAGATTAGATTTTTTCCCCCACAGATTTAAGAACACATAGTATTTTAGAATTAATGTATAAAATGCATCATAATTGTTTACTTAGTAAAGAAAATACATTTGAAAGTGACAGTAATTACAATTTAAGAGGGCATGAATTTTCTGGAAACCTTAACTTCCAACTAAAGTTAAAGAAAGATATTTTAATAAAGGGCATCAGGTTGAAATAAAATGCTAAAAATGCAATATTCCAGAAAAAAGAACAATAAGAAATATTGTTTATTTTGAAGTTGTATTACGTGTCTAATTTGTTGCTGTTCTCCATCTTTTTTTTTTCTTGTTTTCAGAGACAGAAATGAACTGTACCAACAGCTTTATTAATTAAGTAAAAGGGGCAGAAATAATACATTCTCTTCTTTCAGTTTCCCTTTTATTTCCACAAAAACGTTTGTGTGCTGTAAAGAAATTATGATGATGAACAAACTTGATTGTCCAAAACCGTTCTTGAAAGTAATTTAATCCTAATCCATCTTAATCTTCCCAATGATCCTTTAATCTAGTCATTTCAAAAATGTAGCTCACCGCTTGAAGCTTCTTCTTGGCGGCCTTTGCTAGCTCGGAGAGGTCCAAACTTTAGGAGGAAAGCAGAAAACACGGAACCATGAGCAGCATCGAGGCAAAAGGACGAGTGTCGTCGGGGCGGGGAGAGCGGGAGAAAAGCGGAAAGATGGCGACTCAAAGCGGGACGAGGGATAGGAAAGGGGGAAGGAAGTCTGCTACCATGGAGAGGGCAGAGGTGCTGGATCCTGAGAGGGGGGGGCTACTGATGGAGCAGGTGGGAAGCAAAAAATATAAAATAGGTAAATCAATATTTTAGAAACCGCTTAAAAACCAAATTTGAGCATTTTGGCTGAATCTCTGCATCATCTTGATCCCTAAAGGCCTTTTGGAGGCCTAAATGAAATAAACCTGTGGATGCAGCATGAACTGCCCCCCAAAAGCCAAAAGCCATCTAAAGCAATCTAAACTAAGAAAAAAGAGAACATTAGGATTTGGGAATCATTTCCTATTCCTTTTTTGTCTGTCTGGATCATCTTTCATTGGCTCCAAGCTAAGGATAATAAAGGAGAGCACTCTGATTGTGTCTAGAGCTCCAGAATGCTTAAAGTGCCTTCTTTAAGCACTTTGGCACGTTAAAGGTGTATTCGCGCATTTAACCCATGGTGTTCACACTGGATGGACGCTACCCAATACCCACGGGTGTCCGCCACAGATGGCTGGAAGAGCTTTGCTGTGAAATGTTGAAGCGGTGCAAATCTGATAAATCTCGCTCCAGACTTTTTTCTGATCTATGAAAGACTTGGTATAGTAGAATTCCAGCCGGGCAAAAACCGCAATCATTCATTTCTCCTCCATGATCGATTTTCAAACGGTTTTCACTGCTGTGTATTAAAAGAGACCCCATCCAAAGCATCACTACCAAATCAGAGTCCCTGATTGGTCAAAGTTAAACCTGGCTTAACGTGTGTTCAGGGGCCGCATGTTGTGTAGGAAGAACCCAAAAAGTTTTTTAAAAAATTGGAGTTTTGGCCCGAAACCAGCATCTGTGCACTTTTTGAATGACCACTGCTGAGGCCGGTGTGACCACCGTGGCTTAAGACAAGTATTTCAATGAAATATACAACGGGGAAAATAAGTATTGAACACGCCAACATTTCTCTCAAAAAACACATTTCTAATCGAGCTATTGACACGAAATTTTCACCAGATGTCGGCATCAACCCAAGTAATGCACACATAGAAAGAAATCCAAACATTTATGTCCATAAATGAAGATATGTGTAATGAAGTGAAATGGCACAGGGAAGAAGTATTGAACACATGAAGAAAAGGAGGGGTAAAAAGGTCTGGCAAGCCATGAAAACAGCTGGAGTTTGTCAGTATTCAGAAGGTTAACCTGCCCCCTATTAGTGCAAAGTAATATCAGCTGGTATAGTCCTGATTGATGCCTTTTAAAAAGGTTTCTCACCAGCAAGGTGTTAGACAAGAAGCATTGCATGATGGGTAAAAGCAAAGAGCTGTCCAAAGACCTACGCAACCTTATTGTTGCAAAACACACTGAAGGCATTGGTTACAGGCGCATTTCTAAACTTCTGAAAGTTCCAGTGACTACCATTGGGGCCATCATCTGGAAGTGGAAAGAACACGGCATTACCATAAACCTGCCACGGCCAGGTGCTCCTCGCAAGATTTCAGACAGAGGAGTCAGAACAATCATCAGAAGGGTTCTCCAACAGCCCAGGACCACTCGTGGAGAGCTTTAGAAAGACCTGGAATCAGCAGGTACCGTTGTTTCAAAGGAAACAATAAGTAATGCACTCAACCGCCATGGCCTCCATGCACGCACACCACGCAAGACTCCATTTTTGAAGAAGAAGCATGTTGAAGCTCGTTTGGAGTTTGCAACACAACATTTGGATAAACCCATGACATTCTGGGAGAAGATACTCTGGTCAGGTGAGACCAAAATTGAACTCTTCGGATGTCATAAGACACAACATGTTTGGAGGAAAAATGGCACCGCACATCACCCCCAAAACACCATACCAACAGTCAAGTATGGAGGTGGGAGCATCATGGCGTGGGGCTGTTTTTCAGCATGTGGTACTGGTAGACTTCATATCATTGAAGGAATAATGACTGGAGAAAAGTATGGAGACATTCTTGATCAGACTCTGCTGTCATCTGCCAGGCTGCTGAAGATGAAAAGAGGGTGGATCTTTCAGCAAGACAACGATCCCAAGCACACAGCCAAGGTAACACTCAACTGGTTGAAGAAAAAGAAAATAAAGCTGCTAGAATGGCCCAGTCAATCACCAGACTTGAATCCAATTGAAAATCTTTGGAAAGAACTGAAGATCCGGGTTCACAGAAGAGACCCCCGGAACCTTGAAGATTTGAAGGCAGTTTGTGTGGATGAATGGGCCAAAATCACACCTGAGCAATGTATTCGACTGGTTTCTCCATACAGGAGGCGTCTTGAGGCTGTAATCACCAACAAAGGTTTTTGCACTAAGTATTAAATAAATTTCAGTAAGCGTGTTCAATACTTATTCCCTGTGCCATTTCACTTTATTACACATAACTTCATTTATGGACATAAATGTTTGTATCTCTTTCTATGTGTGCATTACTTGGGTTGATGCCGACATCTGGTGAAAATTTCATGTCAATAGCTCGATTAGAAATGTGTTTTTTGAGAGAAATGTTGACGTGTTCAATACTTATTTTCCCCGCTGTATATGAATCAAACTCTGGGCTTTTGTATTGGAACTAGAAAGGAGGGACAGATTTCAGTCATGAAGCAGACCTGAGACGCTTTATCCAGCAGTCAATAATAGCTTTTGAAATAACTATTCCTCTGAAATATTACTTTTTTTTAATGCCACAAAGGTGAAAAAAAACTTTTAATAACCACAAGTTTTAGAAACTTTTAGACGCCAGAAGAAAGATATAATAGCTCTTCTCCCTTATCAGGTTTATCAAGAGATCCCATTCATATGTATTCTTTTAGATGATACAAACGTATATTTTACTCTAAATAAATAAATAAATAAAAATCCAGCACAGTGGGGGGAAGAGTTCAAATACAGAGTGCTACTTTTAGGAAAAAAGAAAGTGAAGATACCTCTGTGTGGGGCACTTAGGACGAGCTCTGGCTCCGCCAAGCGCAGCAAAATGGAGAGAACAGAAGACGAGTGAGAAAAGGAGGAGAAACAGATAGAAAGGAGAAATAACCTACTGCAAGACAGGACAGAAAAGCAACATCAAAACAGTCTTCACAAAGGAACCGGTCACCAGATCAGAACAGATGCAGGCAGAGAGGGAACAGGGCTGAGAGGGAAGACCCACTGCAGGTCACAGCTGCTTCAGCTGCAGGAATCCAGGCTTTCTGGGATTCTTTTAGAAACTCTCCTCAATGGAAAACTAAACAGGATTCTGCCTTTTTCAAGTCATGATCAAGTAGAATCATTCCCAACCTTAAAAAGATCCAAAGGTTGGATTCTGCTTTCATGCTAAACAGCAGTTTGACTGAACACCAGCGTCTCCCTGACCGAACCCCCCAACCCCAAACTGCAAATATCATCATCATAACAAGCAATAGAAAAAAGCTTATGCCTTAGTCACAATGACCCTTACGGGTGGATCCGGGTTAGCCCTGCACGATGTGAGAAAAACTCGCCATTTGTGATATTAGTGATCAATATCGCAATAACAATATAACTTGCGATACATCAACAAATAGCAAAACAATAAAGAACATAATTTCCATTTTACTGCAACAGTTTAATTTAAATAAGAGTTAACCCTCATCTACATAGGAGGCCGACATCTAACATAAAAGAGCTTCATCCAATTGGTCAACAACGTGAAGGCGTCCATCTGGTTGGTCAAATGGATAAATGGATTTATTTATTTCGTTAAATATTTCAAGCTGCCATAAGATTGTTTTCTGCCCATTAAAGTAACCATTTATTGCAATTTTTGCCAACTTTTGCAAAATGCAGATTGCACTGCTTGATATCACAATAAGGATAAACGTGTGATTTACTGTGCAGGCCTAATCCGGGTATAGCAACACCTGTACGAGGCGTGCAGGTGACCCACACCAGGTGAAATATCAAGGTCATGAACTATGCCTGGGTGAGCCCACACAGAGAAAATGTTCATGCATGCATGCATGTCGTAAGTGAACTCTTATCAACACTCAAGGGTAAAGTCACTGTACTGGCGCTACCAGATACTAGCTCACAGACTCGCAGCTTGAAAAGGCTTGGTGAGAAATGTCAAAGCGGTGCAACTCTGGCTCCAGGCTTCGTCTTTCACAGCTCTATTCCAATATACGAAAGACTTGGTGTCATAGAACTCCACTCTGACAGAAACCGCATCTACTACTTTCTCCTTCATTAACATTTTAAAATAGTATGTCCCTCCGTGTTCTGAAAAGGACGCTACCCATACGTCACTACCAAATCAGAGATCCTGATTGGTCAAACTTCAACTGGTTTATTTTTTAAACACACGTTCAACGGCCACACGTTTTGTAAGGAGAGCCCTGAAACAGTCTTTAAGGCCTATATCCTGCTTTTCTTAAGGCCTTCAAAATAAACTATATCCATATGTATGACCATATATTACATTTGGCACAAAGGCATTTTTTGTAAAGAAATTAGTTACTTTTAGACATTTTCCTAATGAGAAGTAAGACAATTTGATCTCTGAGGCGCCCCCTTTCGCTACATGTGGATGCCGCCCATTTGGTGTCATCAACCTGAAGTTAGCCTCAGCAGCGTTTCTCCCACAAAAACAAACAACATCCGAACTTCTGATGGACGTTCAAATTTTTTATAAAAAAGAAAAACGAGCTGATCACTGCTAGCTCCGTGGAGAAAGTGGGTGTGTGTTTAAGCCTGGGGGCTGTGCCAGCAGCACAGTCTCTTCCTTGTAGGGGCAGTTCCTCACTTTGTGATGTCACAATGTGAGAACCTGCTCATGTTTGCAGATTGGAAAGGGCTGGTGCTCAGCGCACAGGTTTTTAGAGAAATACTCAGAGATGCATGAATGGATCAAAATACTGCTTTGGGGTTGCTTATAGAGAGAAATGAACATTTTAATACACTTAAAAGCTCGAAAAGTTGATTTTGCATGATATAGGCCTTTTAAAATCTTGTGTAGCGACACTTGAACGCAAGAGTCTTAAACACGGAAGCCCGAAACACACATTTCTGCGCATTTACATAGACTTTTTGTTATAAGTTGTCACTTGAAGGTGCGTTTTCCAGCCCGGCGTGAATGTAGGTCAGACAATCAGAGCATAGTTTGCGTGGGCATTCTACTGGCATCCTTCAGACATTTGCGTATCTTGTGCGCACCTTGTAGTAAAGGGTTAGTACTTGCACCTTACCAATGACTAAAGTGTGGCATAAGGCCATCGTATGACAGCCTCACTCGTACTCGTACACAAGGGTGTGTGTGACTTGCATGTAACTAACATTAACCTTCAAAATACCTCACTATACACTTAGCACACGTGCAACAATCTGACATTCCATATACATAATGTTCCTTAAGGTGGTTGTATACTTCTCAAGGGAACTGCAAGACACACCTGTGTTCCACTTCAGTTGGGGCCACTCCTCTCTACAACCCTCCACTGTGTATGTCATCCCCCCGTATGGGTGCATGGGACTAAGGCTTTAGCGAACAAGGCGACTGCAAGCAACAGATGTTTTGAATCCATAGACAGAAAAAAAAACTTTTCCTACCTGTCTGCCATCTGAGGAATGATATAATGGCCATTTTTGTGATCTGGGGAGAGATCAGAGAAACGTCGTCTCAAAGACTCGACAAAAGCCACAAGACTTGGTTAGTGGAGTTCCCCGGTATTCATCCAAGGGGGGCTCCGACTGACACAAAGGGTTACCTGGACGCCGGCCACACAGGTAGAAAGCTAGCCTGTCGGTCAGTTCATACTGACACTCTACCAGACGTTCTGCTAACTCTATGTGGCCCGCCTGCCTGCAACACACAGAAGTCCTCGTATTGACATATGTTCTTCATTTGTCCATTTCAGAGCCATTTCCTCTGGTTTAAATCTGTAGACGTCTTTTTCACTTGTACCTAGCGTAGTCCATTGGCGTGCGCCCATTGATGTCAGGTGCTCCAGGATCTGCACCGTACACAACAAGCAACTCCGCTTGCAGGATTTGCCCAGCCTTGGCTGCCACGTGGAGTGGGGTAGTGCCTTTCTCCTGCAGAATCATAAAAGGTCAGTGAGCAAAGCATATGAAAAGAATAACTCCACAGCATTTTTAATGGCTTAGATAAGAGCGTCAAGCGAGGAGATTTTTCCCTACCGGATGAAAGAAGTTTGCCTGAGCACCGAGGGACAAAAGGCGAAGACAGGTCTCTAAGCTCCCAGTCCGCACACTCGAATGAAGTTGCTAACATGAAAAAAAAAAGCACAAAAAATAAGGGAAAGTCAATTAAAAAAAAAATCCAGAGTGGACAGAAATAGACGAGTCTGGCTAATCCCAGAAGACTGCAGAGCTGCATCATCCAGATAACTTCCTGTCAGAATACATGTGGGCGTTCTCTGTTTATGAGGACTCAAATTTGATTTAATGTCAAACCTGCAATAAAAACAATCTGTGTCTGTGTGTGGACACAAAAATCCCAAATACCTACAAGAAAATCCTGAAGATGAAGCCTTATAACAATTTCATGGTGTTTTCCATGTGAACGATTGAAAATCTCTAAAATATCCCTTAAGTTGAATAAAAGACATTACAAACCCTCTCTGATGAAAACTGTGTTTTTGTGTTTTTAACATGTTCTTGTGGCATTTTTCAGACAATAGAGGACAGATATAAAGAAAATTTATCCTTGTGGAAGAGTGTCTGCCCTGAGACTGGAAAGTTATGAGTTCAAATCCATGACTGAGTACTACTAGCAAAGACCAATGTCTTGACACTCAGCATTGAGGGTTGGATTGGGGAGTTAAATCAACAAATGGTTCCTGAGTGCGGCTGTGTCTGCGGCTAACCGCTCCCCCAGGGGAAGGGTCGAGTGCAGAGAGCAAATGTCACACACCTAGGTGTGGGACGACTACTGGGACTTTAACTTAATATTAAGCTGCAAATTACATTTCTGAATATGTCTTTTTTCAAATCCTTTTAATCAGGAGCAGACGGAAAAAAATGCCGGTTTGAAAAAAGCATGGTGGTGGCATAGAAAATACGCTGGGTGGGCCTCATGCTCTCCGTGACGCTCCACTCTGATCATCCACTTGAAGACAAATAGATCCATGAACGTCTTTGTTTTCCTCATCTGAGCTGGAATCTGGATCTAAACTGTACGACTGGACAGCTCGGATATTGCTCGCCATTTTTGTAGCACTGCTGATGTTAGAGTGTGAGGGGCTGTAAGCTAGAAGGAGAACACATAGACAGCTCTGAGCAATGGGGAGGGGAAGTGGGGGCAGGGTTACTCTGCGCCAACAGTCCTTCCTACAACTCACAGGGGCATTTCTTATCCTGCTGCCGCTGTGCAGAAACTAGGTCCTAGAAAACGACATCTTTTTAATTTTATTTTTTTGGGCTAAAAATAGCATAATAAGAATTAAAAGGTCACTTTGAAAATAGATCAAAAGAGGATCAGAGTGGGTCATTAAAACTGAAATTTCTGCTTATTGCTGTGCACTCAATACATTTAGTAAAAAAGTGATTGAGAGGAGGTAGCAGTTTATGTTTTTTTGGCTCTAAAATAACGCCATCTGAAAACAATGTACCGCTGTTATGTCTAATAACAAGATTTTATGTGTGCAGAAGCAAAGGTGGGAATGAAAAAGGTTGTGCAAACGGTTGCTTTTGTCCCGACATCACCTGACATTATGGTTCCTGAATGACTGAGTAAATGGGAACACTTACCTGTGTCCCAATTCCCACCCTAACCCCTACACAGTGCACTATATAGTGCCTTCGCCATTTTGTAGTGCTGGATCTACAATTCCAAAATTGAGTGCCCAGGAAATTTCCCAGAAGTCTCTGCAAAAAACCAGTGTGCATTGATGCTCACTAGATCAGCGAATATAGACCACAATGCATTGCATCGGAACAATTTTTGCCAAAAGAAAATGTATTTAAATGTATTTTTTCAATAAATCATCAAGATTTTTATCTTCAGAACAGTGAAAATAATTGTCGCAAAACGTTCACATTAATGAGATTTTCACTTCGTGAAATCGACGACGTCATATCCGCCGTTTAAAAAAAAAACAAAAAAAAGTAGTGAGCACGGTGTCCAAATTGCTTTTTAAATTCAGGGCACTACATAGGGCTGCACTATGTAGTTTTTTAGTAGTTGGGGGCTAGGATGGGAATTCAGACAGAGCTTTAATGTCTGCTTACCTTTTTAATGGGGAATCATACTAATTAAACCCAAAGGTAGAAAGAAAATAGATCTGGTCCTGGCTTTTACTTTCTTCAACACGAACTACAAATGATGGAATATATTTAACAAAAACTATTTTATTCTAACATCTCCTTTGGAAATTGTCTCTAACTAAAAGTTCATTTAAAGAGAAGCTGTAAAAATATTTGCAGAACAATGCAGCTGATGTCTTGGAGCTACCGCTAGCTGGATCATCTCATAAAGAGAAATACTAGAACGCACTGGGCAGAGATTTTTGGTAGAAGCAGCTTTGAAACAGATTTTGCTGTTTGTGGTTTGATGCTTTGAAGCCACAACCCCAGAGACCAAAATCTCATTTTTGACTGACCGGACAAATAGACTGGTTGATATAAAAAAAATCTACCAACCGAATGATTCAATTATTTTACAAAGACAAACTATAGGTGTTATTTTACAAAATAATATTAAGTTAAATACAAACAGAGAAGAAGTCACAACATCATAAAAACAACCGATAAAAACTGTTTTTTTAATCCAAGGCTTTTGCTGTTTTCACGGCGTCTATGAAATGTTTCATTTTCAATTACAAATGAGTCCGATCTGTCTTCTTCCTGAAAACGGCCCATGAGAAGAGGGCCTTCAGTCAGTCACCTGTAGTCTGAACCAGCTGGAAAGGGCAGCAGATTGACAGAAAAACACTTTTTTTCCTATTACTGCCTCCGGTTGATTCATTTTTACATGAAATCATAACAAAAACATGATCATGTTTTGGATTCTTGTCATTGACAGTAAAGATGCAGGACTCTCACGAGGGGAGGGGGGATTTTTCAGCCCAACATCAGCTCTGTAATGTTACAAAGGCACTACTAATAAAGTTTTATACAAAGTGCCTCTTATTATATTTATAAAATACAGTTTTTATAAATGTTCTATGAATTAATTTAGTTGTATTAATCCGCCATGACTTAAAGTCTGCTCCGTGAAAATATAGTCTGACTTTAAACAGTAACCAAATGTGGGCAACACACGGAACAGCACGTTAGCATAGCATTTAGCATCGTAGCATCAGTGTGTAACGACACCGCTTTGTTTTTTCTCAGCCTCGCAGAAGTATCTCCTCTTTGCTTGCTGCTGTTTTCACATCTGCACACTGGGACAGACCGGCGGACTGACTTTACTCTGAACAACGGAAGTACAAGAGAGGGGAGAGCTGGGAAAATAAAATCACAAAGAACAACAACAAAAAATGACTAAAAACAACAAATTTGAAATAATCAATAAAATTGAATAATTGCCCAGCCCTACGATTTATTCCATTTCAAATGCTAACATTTCTCTTCCTAGGATTTGTGTCAAACTCCGCGGACAAACTTCCATTTCTGTGCATAAATACAACAGAGGGGGCCCTTACCTTACTGAGATCCTTGGTAGTGACGCCATCATCATCACGACAGGGAAGCTTGTGCACAAATGCCAGCATCTGGTACTTAGCTCTGATGAACTCTGACTTAGTGGGACTGAAAAAAAGCAGAAGATGATAAGCAAAGTAAAGGAGCTTAGCCATAACTCGGGACAGATCATGTACAGATTTTTGGGGAAACCAAAAGGGCTTAAAAGAAAAGTTCCAAATAAACATGAGTCTAAAAGAAAAAGAGACTTGGTTAACCACGAGAGCTCATACGGTCTATACTGAAAGACATCTAGGTAATTTATAGAATGAGCACTTTTTAAAATAATTGTTGCTAAGTGAAGTGGCTGAACATACAGCGCCTTTGTGGAATCAAAAATAAATGACATTAATTTTGTTGCCAACCACAAAAAAAAAGAAAGTAACTGATAACAGAAGAAGCCATCAGAGCAGAGCATTAATAGGAAGCGTAGAGCAGAACTGAGTTAAGTCTCAACAGTTTGCAGTTGTTGTTTACTACAGAGTGAATCAATACTCTTCAGAGGACTACTTTACTGTTTGCTTTTGTGTGAATTATTGGGGCTTCACTTACTGGACCTTGTCCTGAGGGTTTGGTTTCCTACGGCCGCTCTGCACCTGTGCAGGGTCCAGGAGACTGTGCTCCCATATGGAGTTGGCCCCGTTACTAGCCAGGGTTTGAACCATCTGAGGCACAAGCAAAGCCTTCAATCAGTGGTAGTTCATTCAAACGAGAATTCACAAAGCCAAGCAGAAAAGCTGCAGAAAAATGCATACAGGCTTGTGAATGTTGGATTGTTTCTTCTTGTGTCACACCACCTTACCTGCAGTAATGTGGGAGGCCATCCGCTGTGCCTTAAGTGTTTGACTATTGAGATATGGCGGCCTAAGCTGCGGTGGACCGAACAGCACTCGTCACAAATCAGGACCCCTCTGTTGATGCTCGTCCACCCCGGGTCTAAAAAAAAAAACACAGATGTTGAGATGATCCAACGACTCTGCTATTGACTTAATCGCCGTGACAACACAGTAATTTGGGATTCTCGTACAAATAATAGCAAAAACTATCAGTGTCTTTTATAATGTGATGCTAGAACTGTTAAAAGGGTTTGCTTTGGCACCATTATGGAGAATGGTTCCAGAACTATTTGGTAACCATGACAACAGTCATACACCTTTTGTTAAAGTCCTGGATGTGTGTTTATTGAGGTTAAGAACAGTTTCAACTTTGACCTTATTCTTTTCCAGAAACACCAAAAGGTCCGTCCCGCTTATTAAATGTTGGTTTTGCAATCAAGTGAAAGTAAACACTGGTGCTTGAGGCAAAAAAGCTTCCTGTTTGTCGGGAGCCATAGCTGTGGCTGAACGGCACTAAATTTGACATTTTATGGAGCTGCAAATGGGTAGTAAATAGGAGCAGGCCAGGGGTGCCATTAAACAGTAGGAATAAGAAGACGGGTTAATGAGAACATGTCATTGTAACAGGAGAAGTCAGATTTATGAAAAATATAAGAAGTTTGGAATCTTTTTTTATTGTTATGTTAAGAAACACATTCACTTCTAATCAAAAGTCTATGTAAACGCGGTTATAAGTGCATTTTGGGATTCTGCATTCAAAACTCTCGCATTCTTGCAGCAAGCAGGTTTTTTGTTCTGTTTTCGGGCTCTTTGTATTAAACGCACAGCCATTAAACAAGGGTTGAATGGTTGAACCAGTTGAAGTTTGATCAATCAGGGACTCGGATTTGGTAGGGACATGTGGGTAGCGTCCTTTTCAATCCATGGACGTTTGGGAATAGAGCTGTGAAAGAAAAAGCCTGGAGATAGATTCACAAGATTGGCACCACTTCCAACACTTCACACCAAGCCTCTTCCAACTACACGTACATGTGGCGACAGTCCAGTGTGAACACCATATATATAAAAAGTGTGTTTACTACATTCTGGAACGAGCATCACATGTCTGGTGTGTACATAGCATGATAGGTGTTGGCAGCAATGGAAACAATAAAGGCTCATGTTATGCAAACAACAGAATTATTTAATAAAGCTGTGCAAAAATGTGGATTAATTTCTCATACTTTTTTTTAGGGACCACTTCAATTCAAATTTGAAACAGCGTCAATATAGGAAATCTTGTTTACGTCTAGATTAGCATTATTTGTCTCCATAACCCTAATAAATCCTACTTTAAGAGAACCGAACTTTCCCAAGTTCAAACTTTAAACAAGTTTAAAGATATAATCAGTGATGTCCTGAAAGTTTCTATTTGATTTGATTTGATTTGAAATGGTTTATTTCAAGCAATCAAATACAATGACGTATCAAATTTAGGATTATTAGATATATTAATAAATATTGCTTGAAAGGGAGTGGAAGGAAGCAAATTTACATAATCCCACCACAGTTCTACTGTAACCATTTTATTACATGATTTATCATTATCCGGTTTAAAACTATCAGACAGAATTAAGAAAATTAACTTTTAAGTCACTTGAAGGTCGTTGTGTAGCCGCCGTGAGGCTTGCACGTCCGAGCTGTAACCTGGAACCGGAACCGGATTAGAAGTGTTATCAGCTGAAAAAAATATTGAAAATAGCGCTTTTTGCTCCAGAGGACTTTCTTTAAAAGTTTTAACCCTACTAATAATCATATTCCAGCTGTTTCATTTTAAAACATCTTTAAGTATGCACCAATTCATTTCCAGTCACATTAATTGATGGGCTAGCCCAGGGGTCGGCAACCTTTTTTACTCAAAGAGCCATTTGGGACCGCCCCTAATGGAAAAAAAAGCACCCGGAGCCACAACCCGTTTTGACATCATTATATATATTATGCATATATATTATTTCAAGGGTGCTCATTACGTCGATCGCGATCGATTTTCAAAGACATAAGTATAGATTGCGGGCCAGAAAAGATAAAAAAAAAGTACTTCTTTCTTTTCATCTTCATGTTTATTTGTTACATGTTTATTTCAACATTATTGTTTATGTACTGATGATTAAAAACTACACAGTAAGTTTACATAAAGATACTTTTGTATAAACAGATGAGGCGTTTTATTACAAAGACAGAAAGCAGCGACCATCGTATTATGCTCTGCTGTAAACGGTGCAATGCGGGGAGCGTGGCATATTGTGAGGCATTTGGCGCTGCTGGCTCCGTACGAAGCGCGCGCCTCGCAGCTTCCTTGATGAGCTCGTATTTATCGGGCGAGAACTGCAAAGCTGATGGCAGGAGGAGAAACGCGGGGAGGCTTTAATAAACTCCGGTTACTGGACTTCTACCGGGGACATGATGTGCCGCGGGGAGAAAAAGACGTTCTGAAGGCAGAGTTTGCGCTGAGTGCATTTAAACTCGCGTCTGCAGTGACGTATGTGTCAGAGGATGTCCGATTGGCCATTCTGCATGTCAATCAAGTCCCGTACTTTTGGGTGAGGATTTTGATTGGCTGGTGGATTTTCAAGAAACACTCTCTTCCCCTTCGATCTCCCCCACGTCCCCGGTCAAGCTCCCCTGCTCTGAAACACACATCACCGCACACGGGAGTCCAAAACACCGGCACAAACTCTCCGTCACCAGAAAGCCGCTCCCCGTTCCGCGCCACGCCAAGCCCCCGGCAGAAAATCACTCCAGACCCGGAGTGTTTATTGAAGCCGCCCCGCGTGTCTCCTCCTGCTATCAGCTCTGCAGCCCTCGCCGACAAACACGAGCCCACCAAGGAAGCTGTTTTTTACGGGGCACGTGCCTCGCACGGAGCCAGCAGCGCCTTTGAATTGCCATGAAAAATGAACGAACTAAAATAAATTTGAATTTTTATAAAATACTCATTATTTTCCAAAGTCACAGGGAGCCACAACAGAAGGATGAAAGAGCCACATGTGGCTCTGAAATCATGGGTTGCCGACCCCTGGGCTAGCCTGTGAGAAATTCTATATGACCACTTGCAAAACATGAAGTCAATGTATCCTAAATATTTTTCTTTTGCTTTGGAAAAGATTGCAGATTATATTCACCTACAAGACAGAAAATTAGATAAATCATTCAGTCTTCATTTAAGACAATTCAAAGTGTTTTGTGGTTGTTACACCCCTGTTTAGGGGCTTGTAAAAGGATCTAACATAAAGGTAAAAGGAACCAAAAAATGAAATACCACAATGACTCAAAACCTCTCACAAACAAACCAAAGTGGAAAATAAGCTGGAAATTTATTTACAGAAAAACTCCACACTACGCAAAAACAACCAAAATACAAGGACCAAAGCCTCTAAAAACCAAGCAAAGTAACAATTTGTGCACCAATCTGCAAGCAAACATAGGAGGGAAAAAAGAAAAGAAAGAAAGAACCTCCCACTGCAGCAGACAACAAAAGAAAACAGTCCAAATGCACACAAAAAGCAAAATTACGGCCTCAGCCGTAACAGAGGTTTTCTTCTCTTTACTAGCACGCTCTAGGTGTGTCTACTGTCCACACAGATGGTCTCTTCACAAAAGTAAAGGCTATATGATGAACAAAAGAGAGATATGACAAGTAAGAACACTGCTGTGGTGTCATGAAGAAGTAGTTATGCCTTTTCTCCCTAAATATATCTGGAAGACACTTCAGAAAACAGTAAGGTTCTCTAGTAAAAGAAAAAAAGAAAAACTGAACCATTTTATTTAAGTATTAATACAGAGATTTACATATCAGGGCCATTAGTTGGAGTGTATTTGGATTTTTTGTTGTACTTTAGTCAAAAAAATGATTATTTATTATAAATATTTCCCTAAAGTCCACTTAGTAAAGCAGGAGTGGTCATACCAACGACCACTATCAGCAGGAATCTAATGGAGAGTTGACAATGCCAATTCTATGTATTCAGGTCACGCAAGACTTCTTTTGGTCCTCCCACAACAAAGCCCTGGTGTAGAAAGACCAACGACTACACCACCTGAGATGCCTGAGGGAAATCAGCTTCGTTTCCACTGAGTGGTACGCTCCGGACTAGTCCAGTTCAGTGTTGTTTGAGCGTTTCTATTATTAAATGGACTTATTAAGCCGGACAGATCCGGACCATTTTGGGCCCACGATTGGTTTCTAGGTCCGTAGAAAAATGAAATGGACTGGTTAGGGCGGAGCTACCATTGTCACAGGATGAAACCTGTTTATTGGCGGAAGGTCATTACAACAATAGAAAACACAAACTAGCACCAATCTTTTTAGGCTGTATTCCTCCGCCATCTTCTCTCAAACAACATTAAATGGTTTGTATTTACTAAGAACCAAAAGCCAAGCAAATGAATAAGTAGTCGCACTACTATGACACAAAGCCATGCAATCAGTCTACACCCTACATGTGCCGTGATGGTCCAACACTCACCTGAACCGCCTTGACCATCCTAAACCAACCAGACCGTACTATATGTTCAGTGAAAACTAAGGATTAGACTTCCCTCTCAGGGGCTAAAAACCTTTTATACCTTCACAACAGACAAGCAGCATCACTTCCTGGTATGAGAACAGCACCATGCAGGACAGTAGAGCCCTTGAGAGAGTGGTGGGTCCAGCTGAACATACCATCCAAATTGAGCTCCATGACCTGTAGGGTATCTACAACAAGCAGAAGATTGTGAAGGACCTCAGCCCTCAAACAATGGACTCTTTGGTCAGTTGCGTTTAGAACAGAGCTTTCCCTCCCTGTAGGCAGACACAGAGAAAATAGGAGGAGCTTCTTCCCTCAAGCCATTCAGAATGTGAATCAGGGAACGCCTGAACCTGAACTAGATCTGTCACCTTAAGCCACTTTACTTTACATATTGTATATGCCACCACAGCATATGAATTTTTTTATTTTACATTCTTGGCCTTTTTTTAAATGTTATTGAATTTTGTCGGTTTTACTCCTGCAATTGAAATTTATCTACAACAAACTACAAAAATAAACATACTTTAAAATAAGTCAAAACATCACGCCTCTTCCGCATCTTAATGCTAATAATGTTCTACAACTTTAATAACTCACATTGTCATCTGGCAGTAC
This sequence comes from Oryzias sinensis, assembly GCA_037389245.1. NCBI lineage: Eukaryota > Metazoa > Chordata > Actinopteri > Beloniformes > Adrianichthyidae > Oryzias > Oryzias sinensis. The sequence goes on from CM074488.1 coordinate 27,300,313, forward strand.
GACAGGAACTTTTTTATTTGTAACGTAAAGAATCTTGTTTTCAAATTGGTTTCAGACTCAGGCTTGTGGTTTCAAGATTGCCTCATGTGGGAAACGATGCTTATTACAGTTTAGTAGCGGAGTTTCTTCCCTTTCTTTTGGAAGGTCGGATGACAACATTAGACAAAAAGAACCCGGATTAAGTTATTTTTAGAAAAAAATGACGACAGCACTCAAAGGAGGGGGCTCTTACAAAGTACACGTTGAAAATATTTGGAACTTTTTAAGGATCTGCAGCCATCCTACCGTAAGGATTAATAGATTAATCCAGGGCTAAATTGAAATTTAAAACCTCACTGATGTGATAAGTAGTTTACACCTTCCTCCAATCTCTGCAATATTACAGAAAATATATGCACAGGATGAATTATGCACAGGCATGTGTATGGGCACCATAGTCACAAGTCAGTCCTAGGTGCAGATAAAACCGTCTCCGCTTAGAGTATTAATGAGCTAAAAGAGTCCATCATCTGATGAACGGAGAGGCTTTGTGACTTTTCGCCAGCAGAATAAATATATGTGTGTATATATGGATGTCTTAATTATCCAATAAAGTCACAGTCATCCAGAGTATTCTATATGTCCAGCAGTATCTCTTTTGTTTGTCGTTACTATTCATTTTATTGCTTGAAATTAATCACTTCCAAATCAAAAACAACTTAACAGACAAAATCCTATTGCCAATTGGTTTTAATAGCAATTGTTCAGTTTTGAATAACTGTTTTAACATTCAACACAAGAATAATAGTCAGCCTGCTGAAAAAAACCCTGAAAATATACTTGTTTTCTCATCTTATTTTTTGCTATAAAATATCACCAAAAAGAATTCTCAATATTTAGTTAAAACCTCAATATTTAAAAATAATTTTGACACTCCACACAAAACTCAAACTCTCAAACAACGACTTAGTTCCTGATTGTAGAAAACCTTGGCATTGTGACAAGTGGTGGAGCAAGACTCAAAGAGAATGAATGAATAGTGTCAGCTGTGATTTGTAACCATGGCAGCAAGATACCCCCCCCCCCCATGACACAAAGCTGGGTAGTGGGGAGGTGGCCTTTCACTGGAAGCTAGGTCAGCATTTTTGAAGATGAAGTAGGTGTCATTGCAAAGAAAGGTTACATACAAAAAGGACAAAAAAAAGAGCAGCTGCTTATAAGTACAAGGGCACAAACGCATCATAATAGTGAAATATTTGCACTTCTTTTTTTACTTTTACAGTCGTGCTCCAGCAAACAATGTGGTTCTTAGTTATTGATATACAGTAAACAACTGTAGGTGAAAAAGTTACAAATCAATTGAACAAAAAGGGCCAATACAAGCCAACTGCCTTTCTTGATGCCATTCTTGTCTATAGGTGGCCACAGGTGGATTTGTGGGTGTACTATGCGCCTATAGAATATGAGCGTAGAACTTTGTGATTAGATTATGTTTGATTTGTATTTGAATAAAAATCTGATTAAGGTTTGGAGACACCTGGTAGGACTGTTTTGGTCTTGTTTACCACCCAAGATGCATTTCCTCTGCCATTTACTTACATTCACCCATCCATTAGTTTTTGATTTTCTTTCAGTTTATTTTATTATTAGTTTGCAACCTTACATTTTCAAAAGCATTGGATAAACCTTTTGTCCTTTGATAGAGCTCAATTCATTGTGTCTGAATAACAATATTCAATGCTTAAAGAGCTAAATACCAACAGCATTTTAGCACTGAACTATTACAAGCTTGGCGTTGAAGAATAAGAGTTTGGACTTCCTTTACAGCGAATACAGAACTTTAGAAATTTTGCAGATGATAAAAAAACCATCACAACACAATATTTCAGATTCTGGTGAATTGATCTGTCTGACGCAAAAAGCTCAGATAAAACTGAGCAAGTAAAAAAAAAAAAGATGGCAAATCTGAAAATAAGGGGATATGTACAAAAGCAAAGGTGTGCCATGAGAGATGGTCCGGTGTGCCATGGGAAATGACTCACTTTCACTGGTCTAAAAACATTTACCATCACCAGAACATCACCTCAGTGTTCAGAAACACATGTCCCGCTTTCACACCGGGTAGTTTGCCGACGCCTTTGTGGAGCTCTTTAATATAAATACACAGAATCTTTCAAGATTGTCAGTGTTTTTCATAAAGAATGCAAGAAAAACGTTTAAAAGTAGCTCCGCCCACACACGGTGGGAGCGTCACATTTATAAAACACTTTCAGGCAAACGTCCAACAGTGACTTTGACACGAGTTAAAACAAAAGCGGAGGAAGCAAATTTGATGCATGAATCGCGTTTGGTGTGAACGAATGATTGATTAAAATGAACTGTGGCTAGTGATCCGTATTGGACAGTAGCTTCCCGTGGGATCCGGTGTTAGACCTTGTAAAAAGTGAAAAACATAATGAAGCTAGGAGACTTGAATCTACCCAATACCACCGCTTTTCACTACATCTCCCATGATGCATTGGGTAATTGAGACGACATCTCTTTTTGTGCTGCTGTTAACTGCCATGAAGCGCAACTAACGCAAACATCTGTTTTTAACAGCTTGTAAATCTTGATGAAATCAGACAAAAACTGTTTATTTCTCTTTCAAGGTTTGTGCTGAAGAAGAAAAATCATTAAGAGTCAAAGATTCCAGTGTTTGGTCAAGGTCCTCTTTCTAAAGAAAACAGCTGCTTTCTAATGTCTTTGAAGGACAAATTCTGTTTCAGACTTCAGTCACTTCTGAAAAATTGAAAGTTGAGTTTAAATAAAACTAATAACAACATAAAGAAACCGATTTAAGGTGAAGTGACCAACAGACCAATTTAATCTAAAATGAAACTTATTCACCCAAAATTGATTAAATTTTTTTCGTTAAAATTACATTTTTGATTTAGACAAAAGCAAAACAAATAAACCTTCAGCATGTTCACTTTTTTACTAGTTACAAATACACTCATAAACATGAATATAATGTTGATCTCTTTTGTGTAAAATGTGTCACTCGTGTTGTGATTATTATATTTGTTCAAAAACTACAGTTACACTCATGACAACAAAGACATTTTTTTAAATCACTATTCTAAAAGATTATACTTTTGTTTTTTTTTATTTTTGGGTTACATATAATTTAAACTGGAGGGAAAAACAAATACCTGGGGAAAGTTATAACTAGTTACGTTGAAAATTATTTAAAAGTATTGCAACTTTTAGGAAAAACAGCTGCAACTTCCAGCTTTTTGTGCTTCAATTGTTACAAAAAACGCATGTGAGATCGTGGAGGGACTGTACATCAATACAGACTACAGTGTTTCTATTTTTTAAATTTTTGGATGCTGGTTTTCCTTGTGGTTTTTGACAAGGAAAATTTGGACCTTAGCTAAAAAAAATGGTTGAAAAACATCATTCTAAATAAAAATTCCAAATCTGAATACAAGATTTGCAAAAAATGTTACATTAAAATTCCAAATCTGTCACATATATATTTATATCAACATCTTTAAAGCAGTAAACCCACAAATATGAGATAAGAGTTATGAAAAAAGGGAGCATAACTAGGAATTTTGAAACTTCAAGCTGTCATACAAAAAAACATCAATACGTCATGGCTAATATAAAGTCAAACCATGTTACACACTGACCAATACCGTGAATAAAGATCCTTCTTTCCTGAATAAAATTTTAACATGACAGCTTTCTGAGTAACAAAAATGTGAAAAGAAAGATGCTAAACAAGACACTTAAGTTAAAGCATTAACTTATTTTCATGAATTCAGTTAGTCTTACTTTTGAGTTACTTAACTACTGTCAAGTCCATAAGTCTGGTTTAAAATGGCCGATAAGATTAATATCAACTAAAAGAACATTTTAAAAAGAATTTGGTGTAATAGTAGATGACCGTTAGCCATCAAAAATCCTCGCGCGGAGCTAGCTTGGTGGGAACTTGTCGTAGCAAAAGTTAGCTGGAGTAGCTAGCGTCCGGCGCTAGCCTAGCTAGCCTGGTCACTAAACTTCAACCTTATAGAAGATTTAAAAAAAGGAATATTAACACGGTGATAGCTGTGCAAAGGCAACATATTAAAACTTACTCCATCTACATCGTGTTAAAACAGACTGCTAACGAAAGTCAAATAATTTGGTACCTTGCTAACCACCATGCTACGCTAAGAAGTCTGTCCCAGTCACGAAAATCAAAACAAACGCTTTTTTCCCTTAGACTGGCTCCTGCTTTGGAGCATCGGTAACTTCAGCACACAGAGGAGGGGCACATAAACTCTAAATCACCGCTGTTCCTTCTATTATATCAACTTCATCAGCTGGTGGCTAAAGGCACTCTCCGTGGTTTAACACGCCTATTTTTCGCTGTTTATTTTGGGCCTAACCCAGGCTCAGGAGCCCTGGCCGCTTTCCTGCTCTGCAGACCCGCGGACAGTGACAGCATCTTCGGCTCCGCTAGCCCACCGTACAGCCCTTCCTATGTATTGTTTCGCCACAGTGGTCTATTTCTACGTATTTACCCCCCTCCTCCCTACCTGGCGCACTGCAGTCAGCGCAGACTTCTGTCCTTTGTAGCTTTCTTGACATCTCGAAAGAGGCTGCGGAGACCGAGAGGTGGATGCCTCCGCCGATGTTGGGTATTCTCCCCCCTGAGCGAGCGAGCGACCGACGTCTGCCGTCAACCGCTGCGGCCCCGGAATCCCCGGAAGCCGGGTGGTGTGTTCGGCTTTCCCGGCCAGCTGAGGACTGATTTTTTTTTCTTTTTTTCTCTCCCGCTCAATTAGTCTCCTCGGCCACGTTCCATCCGGAGGAGCAGATCTAGATTAAAGTTGTGCATGAATCTGCACACACGCAGCGCGTGCCTGCCACGGGACCGCTTCATTAAAATCCGGTCCCTGCGTTGCCATCAAGTCGCCGAGAGACGGCGGCTCTCTACCTGCCAGTCTGCGCGCGCGCACACACCCTTCAGCCCCGCAGCCCACCTACAGAGAACCGGGGCGGGTCGAACGACAATTCTGTAGGAAAAAACAACAAAAAGTTGACCGGAAGAGTGCATTATGTTGGATTTAAATAAAAAAATAATAATTTCATGATAATAGGCTAATTTGTTAGATATTAGGCTAAATAAACATCAAACAAAAATGCGAATGTTATTTTCTTTCTTTTTTTATTTTATTTTTAACTGTTGTGTTTTTCTGTATTTCCAGTCTGAATGTGTTCCTGCTCGTATATCTACTTGATGTCTTCTTTATATTAATTAAGAAATGTGTTTGGTCACAGCTACTAATTCGTTAAGTCCAGTAGTTGTTTTTTTTCCATCATTGTTGCTGCTGTTTGGGATCACGTGATTTGTTGTAATAATGACAAATATTATTATTATTTATTTCAACATGTTTAGACATGTTTAATCTCAGGTTTAATCTCCCCATCCCTGACTGCGGATTGGCTGATTGCGCGCACATTTCATTGCATCTTGTCAGCGCATCTTTCTCAGTCACCACCCGAAGGGAGGAGGAAGAGGAGGAGGGTGGATGTGTTGGAGTAGGAAGAGGAGAAAGACAGAAAAGCTTTTGGGTGGAGGAACGGATGGTGGGGGAAGAAAGACAGACAGACAGACAGAAAGGTGTAGCTTCATTCTCCGAAACAATCAAAGGAGGGAGGGAGGGGTGGTGGTGTTTGGATGCACTTTTATCCAGAACGGGGGGCAGAGTGGCTCATTTACGCGGCAGCCTAACACGCCTTTGGGCATCACCGCCGGGTGAAGAATGGGAGGATCGATCAAATAGAGCAAATTGACGACCAAAGTATTCGTCCAAAGCCCAAAGTGAAGAGCGGGGACGTGGCAAACTATGATACGAGGATGATTTCTGCAAAGAAAACTCCGGAGGAGAGTCGGTATCCTATCCACTATCTGGTGTGGCACAATAAGCACCGTCAGCTGGAGAAGGAGCTGGAAACGAACAAGCAGGTGAGGCAAAAACATGCACCTATGGGGGGGATCTGTTTTATTTTTTATTCCTGTGGCTGTCATGGGTGTGTGAGTCTCCAAATGATGTGGATTATGGTGCCAGACGCATGGAGATTCCCTCCATTAACAACCTGGACAATGATACCGCAGTTCAATCGGATTGGACTCATTTATTCATTCATTGAAGTATTCCAAAAATAAATGATATGCCCAGCAGCTAATATACATTGCGAAGGTGTTTGAAGCTGCTATCCTGCTAGCAGTTTCTTGCTGCATGGGGAGTTGTGTCAGTTTTTTTTCTTTCCTTTCCTGGATCTGGACTGTACTTCAACATGTTTCATTCCTTCATTTCCTCATCCACCCCAAAATGTGGAGCCTTTCCGCCTCACCTGCATCCATAGCCATTTGTGAGTGGGTGAGACGATGCAGATCCACTAGCTATGGTGTGGGTGAGAAACAAAAAGCTCCACAAACCAAAAAAAAGAAAACTGCAACGGAAGGGAACAGAATCGTCTGCTGAAATTCTCCCACTCCACATGCAGTAAACAGTAATGTGGGTAATTATTAATCTGCAGTGGTAAAACCTGAGTCCTTTGGCCCAGAGCGAGGGATCAAATTATATAAATGGAATTTGTCTGTGAGTTTAAACAGACAGCGACAAATTCTGTATAGCTTGTTTAATATGTTTATTTATTGCAAATATAAATGAACACTTTTTTTTCAGATATTTAAGTAGCTAATTCTATTTTTGGTAGATTTTTCCATAGGAAGACAAGAGCAAGTACAACACTTTTTTTCTGTTTTTAAAAATCAAAAACCTTGGAAGACGTTTCAGTGGATAAAAAATTAGTAGTTGGCATTGAAGCAGTGTGGAGCCAACAAATGGTGCACAACAGTCACTTTACTGACATTTGTGCAACATGAAAAAAAAGAGACAAGACAAAGACTTATGGCAAACACTTGAAAAACAAGGGAAACCTTATTCATACTGCCCTCTGCGACGCGCATTCAAGCGACCACTTCCAATGACAATTCTATGTAAACACACGTAAACGCACGTTCAACATTCTCACATAGCTACACAACGTACGAAAAACACATGGCCATTGGACGCACTTTTCAAATTAAACCCAGATCAACTGTGAACGATTAGGAGTGATGTCTCTTAAGTATTAAAATTGATCACAGAGGAGAAAGTAATTACAGCGGTATTCATCTGGACGGATTCTATGGCATTAAGTGTTTCATATGTCAGAATAGAGCCGTGAAAGAAAAAAACCTGCAGCAAGATTCGCTAGATTTGCACATTTTCGACATTTGGCACTAAGCCTCTTCCAATCATAGATGGTGGACATGCACTAGTAAACAGTAGTAAAAGAAAAGGAAGAAGAAGCCCCTCCCTGCTTGTCCAGTGTGAACACTGTGGGCTGAACACGCTTTCAAGAGTGTGCGTTTAGCGTTTTCTTGAATGCACGTCACTTGCCCGATGTCAGTGTATCGTTAGAAATGAGAAAATTAGACAGACTGTAGGGAGCCAGTTTAGCTCGTGCTGGTTTGCAGCGACTTCCGTCCGTGAAACCAGGGTTCGAATCCGGGCTGCTCCCTGTTCCCTTCTCTGCTTCTGTGCCGGTCCCAAGCTCAGATAAATTGAGAGGGTTTTGTCAGGAATAGCATCCGGCGTAAAACATTGCCAAGTTAACCATGCGACTCATCCTCAAAGGACAGGTTGTTTCGCTGTGGCGACCCGTGATGGGAAAAGCCAAAAGATAGAGAAGAGACAATCAGAGTGTAGTTTGTGTGGACCTTCTACATACAGGTGTCCTACTTGCACTTTCGTTTCACCTTCACACCCGAGCATGCAGCATTCGCCCACAGTCAGTAAGGAGCCAGTGTGCACACCTCTCTAATGACTAGGGCACTGTACGACAGCATCACTTGTACGTGTAACTTTGTGTGTGTAAATAACATTATTCTTACAGTTACATCACGAGACACTTGCCAGTCACACAACAGTGTTACATTCCATTTTTGTGAAATACCTTGAGGTGGTGGCACAATAGAAAGGGGAACTGCAAGACACACCTGCCCTCTCTTTCAGCTGCAGTCACTCCTGTCTAGGACCCTCCACGGGTCCGGGCAACCCAAAAACCTGCATTACCCAAACGGTCAGCCCTCGTAAGGGGTCATGTGACTAAGACCTTACACTGTCAAGTGGTGGTTCACTGTTTTTGAGAAGATCTTGCAAAACCAACCTGTCACATTAACCATGAAAAGCCACACTCTCTTGTTTTTCAAGAAATGTGTCAGTCCTTTCACAATAAAAGCCCTAGTTGACATCACGCAAACTTGGTATTTGCATCCCAATTTAGTTGCTAAATGCTGGGACTCTCCAAAGAAATGCCTCTTACACCTAAAAGTAATGTATGGCATCATCCACTTGATGCTAGCAAAATGTACTATGCATCTACAATGAGCCCCAATATAAAAATATGAAACGTTAGTTTCTGACTTTTTATGAGTTTTAGCTCCTTGATTGTTTCAAGTCAGAAGTGTGGATATTGTGAGATTGCAAGCCTCATTTACCAGAGATCTCTGTTTGATGAGAGAGCATAGTAATTTAAAGGGAAACGGGCAATGGAAAGAAGCAAAATTACCCTTCTTCACACTCTCTTCTGCCTATGCTGGTGAGCCTTTTGTTCCCATATGAGCTCATTTGCATCACCGGACTACACAACTTGCACAACTCTCTATATATTTTTGCATATTCAAACATTTTACAGCATTCGTGGACACAGTGTTGCCACTGCGGAACTTTGAAAAAGGACCCCCCCCCCCCCCGGCTGTCCACAGGCATGAGACGAGGAAAATTTACCGTTGTTGGTAAATCGCAGTTGTTGTTTTAGCTCCAAATTCTGTCAGCTACATTAACAGATATAAAAAAAAACAATAAAAAAAAATATATATTTTGTGTTTGGAAAAACGGTGACCACATAAGGAAGCTAAGATCACCGTGGTAAGTGTGTCAAACACCCGCTTGGCGTCTGTGCCATGCAGAACCAGGACAGAAGCGACCCAGACTTACATGGCCATCTCTAGAATTGGAAAAGTTTATGCATAAAAATCAGGCGTCGACCTACATTTCTCACTGGCCTACTGTCACAACGCCCAGTTTGATCAACTCAGTGAAAGAGATCGCCTAAAGCCACAAATAAACAGTGAAGACTGGTTCCAAATGCACAAGGTATTTGGATGTGCGTAGCTGTAGGAGTAGTTGTACTACTTTTGAGCGTCAGCCTGTCAAAACTAATGGTATATCCTGTCTGTCACTTTGTAAAAACAGTTTAAATAGTAATCTTATCACGGTTTTGTATAATAAAGCAGAAAAAAACCCACCAAACACGGAACATTTAGTAATTATTTTGTTTCCTGAAATATTTTTGTTGCTTTTTAAAATCTTTTCAATACTTTTTCTGCCCTAAATGGATTCTGATCCTCTTATAATACACTTGGAAAGTCTTTGTTTTGGTGCATGCTCTCCTCTTTTGTGTTTACCTGAACAGTTAACATCATTTGACCACCATGTGAGTTTGTGATCCATGAAATCAGGCAGACTCTGGAGAGGAAAAAACAGGTACATCCGATGCGTGTGTGTGTTTATTTTAACAGTACAGAGGGTTTCGTCGGGGTTTATAACATCCCATGCTGTCACAGCCCAGCAATGAAAATGAAGTGCCGTGCCCTGAAAATGAATGGTCTGCCTTTGACATACTGTATGTGTGCAAATGTTTGGACTCCTGGGCTTCTGTCACTCATGACTCAGGGGAAAGAGACAACAACAACAGAGGCTCAGATGGAAAGAAGGAGGAGAAATGAAAGCAGCTATAAGAGCACTGATGGTGGGGAAGAATCAAGCAGACAGACTTTGAGCATAAGCAGGGTCTTTCTGGTTGCAAATGGATGTAAAAGAACAGTATACTTGACAAAGAACAGGGCAGTGAGAGGAGTGAAGTGGCATGTCGGGACCAAGGCAGGAAATGAGAAAAAGTTTGTCTGTTTCTTCTCCGTGTGTGTCGGAAAAGCTCTGCTGTTTGATTATGATGCCTGCAGCTAGAGGCAAATGTTAGATCAGCAATCTACATCTAAATCGGTGCTGCTGGCTGCTGGGAACAACACCATAAACTTAAGAGCTGATGGTTAATTGCCCTCATTTTGAGCTTAAATTTGTTCTCCAACCGTCTGTTATCGGCCCACACCTGCACATCCATCAGCCTTTTCCTCCTACTAAGTTGGTTCTTCATCCATCTTTTGATTCATTTTAAAAGTGTTCCCAGTGGCCTTTAAATGTTGATTCTGCCGTTTTTAGCCACACAAAAAAAATCCAAGTGTCGTTGTCTAGGTCATTGTTCCTGCGGAGCAGCAGTAGTTCATTTGGAATTTGCCTCTGAGTTGTAGGCGGGACTGTTGGTGTGGAGCAACCCAGCCCCCCTTCTCCTCCCCACTGCTGAGAGATCTCTGTTTACATGCACAGCCCCTCAAACTATCAAGTTAACATTACTGGTGCATTGAAAACGAGGAAAACAAAGACGTACACGGATCTAGTCAAGCAAGTGGACACATCAGAACAGAGCGGAGCAGGGAGCTCCTGGCCCGCCCAGCAGATTCTCTATTTAACAAAGAATCTTTTTCAAACAACATTTGTGTTGTTTGCTCCTGATTCACAATGATTTGAATAAAGAAATACAAAATGCTATTTCAAACTTCTGTATCTATTCCCACAACATTGAACAAGAACATGTTGAAAGCACTATTTTCATTAGAGTGGGTCTTTAAGCCTTCCTGCTCTCAGCCCACAGTCCTCAAACATCACATGGGGTGCAAAGACAGATTTTCACATGTTTTGGTTGCGCCCAACAGCATCTTTTTTTTGTACTGTTATTGTCGTTCATCAGGCGATGATAAAACCCGGGCACCACTTTGATTTAGTTTAGGATTTGTGAGCTGCTGTTCAAATCTGTCAGCTAAAGTGCCCTGCTGCAGCTCACACTACCTTCCATGAGAGGGAGAAAGCAAACAATTCCCAATTTCTAATATTACTATCATGTTCCTTCCTCATTCCCTCTCTGAAAACATTTTTAAAATTGTCTACATGTGTTAAAGTTAGTTACCCTCATAAAAAGGTACCTTGTGGTTTCCTTTGTGCAGCTGATACACTGTGACCAAATCCTACAAGGGAAATAAAACTCTATTCTCCTCTGCGTCGCAGTCAGCTGTCTGGGTGTTGATGAGTTTGGGCAGCAGCAAGTAAGATAAGTGTTCTCCTATATACTAGACCTGCTTTTCCTCATGGGAAAAGGATAGGACACCTTGGTCCATTAAAATCAGGGGGTTAGGATTTGTGCCTGGTGGAAAAGTTAACATCTCCAGAGAGAGCAGCTGTTCCTTGACCTGGCTGTCAGTGTGCAGGATGGGGTTAGTGCTAAAAAAACAAACAACATTTGTTTAAGACCGATAATTTTTCCATTATTTCTTGAGGCAAATAACACTTTGAATTTACTTAACTTAAGTCCTCCAAAATACACACTAATTAGGTATTTCCATGCTTTATTTTTTTAGTTTTTTTTGTTATGAAGAGTCATCAGGTGTGTCGGGCAAAGTTGAATAATTATATGATAATTATATAAAAATAATATAAAATTATATATTTGACAAAAAGTGCTAGTATAGCAAAATTTTAATGATAAATGTTCCATTCCATACAAATTTTTGTAACTTGTCCCATCCATCCATCCATCCATCCATCCATCCATCCATCCATCCATCATTTTAAACCAACTCAATTCCTTTCAAGGTCACTGGACTGCTGGAGCCTATCCCACCTACTGTTAGGCAAAGGCATAGTGCACCCTGGACAGTGCGGAAGAAAATGCGTCATGTAAACACGCCGTTCAGAATACTCTGTCCCGATCAGACTCATTCAGATCAAAATTTGTTTCCGATCGAGATAGGTGGGTTATGCCGATTGATTATCCAATCGTGTTGGATGTAAACAGTTTATTCTGATCGTGTGTCACTACTGCTCTGGTTTACGTCACGTATAGTAGGTGCGGTGCTTCAGAGAAAGCTTTGGAGCGCACACTGGACCAACCGGCTGCTCCGCGCGAGTGAACCGTGTCTGTGAGCAGAGCAGCCGGACTTATGGCTTTGTGTTTGCGGAAAGGGCGGTGGTGCTTTGTTACATGTGCTCTCCGGGGGGAGGCTTCCGACCCGCCGCTCTGGGTTAGCGGCTGCCGGACTCAGGAGAATTGTGTCTACAAGCAGAGCTCGGGCCGCCATCTCACACAGCGGCTTTGGGGCGGTGTGTGAGCAAATCAGAAATGTCGCTCAGTCCTTAGAAACTGTTCAGACAATCACGTGGATTCATGTTTCCAGTCGTGTCCCAACAAAATAAAGGCTGATGTTATTCCCACATATTTACGTGCAGCCAAGATGCAGATTGCAGCATTTCCCGCATGGATTTTGTGTTCATCCAACAAGGCTAATGTTGTTAGCCCGTGTTAGCCTTCTCATAAACCTGGCTTCTTCCAGCTCCATTCTTTCACAAAAAAAAGCACTGACCACACAGATTTAAAATAAAATGATGAGCGAACAGGCGCTTCATAATATTCATAACATTAATAAAAGCACTTTTAGAAGATCTTGTATATTACAGAGCTGCTGCATAAATGTATATGGACTCATTTCCTCTTCCTATATTTTCAACACTACGGTGCATGCCCAAATAATTTATTCCTACCAAAAGTATGACCATGTGAACGTTTGTTATAATCTGAAAACGTTTTTCTGGGCCCATGTACACAGTTGAATTCTAATCCTAATTGGCGGCTGGGTAGCTCGGTTGGTAAGGTGGGAAGCTACCATGCAGGTAACCAGGGTTAGATTCCCGGAGGGGAATGAGCAATGGTACTGGGTGCAATTACCATATCAATGGCGAGCAGTTAACATCACCCAGTGAGGGTCCTTAGGCAAGACCCTTAACGCTACTTCCTCCCGAGCGCGGTTTCGGCTGCAGCTCACCGCTCCCCAAGGGGATGGGTCAAATACGGAGAAAGAATTTCCCTTCGTGGGATAAAATACAGTGTATAAAAAAAAATAATAATCCGACATTGATCCGATCAAGATATTTTGCCCGTGTAACCGCGACTAGTGTGAGTTTAAAAAATGCAGCAGGAGCAAATCTAAGTTAGTTTTGATTTATTTTTTATTTTTTCAGTCATAAAACAGCATCTAAAGATCCATCAATCGACGTAGCTGATAGCTGCAGTTTAAACAGGGCTTCAGGCCCATGGCCACTAAGACTCATGGGAAGTGTTGATTCCCACACCATGAGTTAAGGAGCTGTGAAGAGAAGTGACGCTCATGTTGTTACAGTTTTTGTGTATGTTAAAAAGAAATGGACTGTAGTGCTGTAAACAAATTTGACCCCCCGTTACTTAACCTGTCAAGGCTTGTGACGTGCGGAGCACAGACACCTTGCTATTACAGTCAATTAAATGGCAGTTTCACTGTCACCACGTGCCAAGAAAGATGCTCCAACTGATCTATACTTCTCTTCCCCTTTCTCACGTCACCTTCTTCTACGCCCCACAACTACACATTAGGCGCACTGCATAGGCGCATAGGGCACCCCCCACAGTTTGGAGAAAATTTTAGACTTTCAAGTGCGCCTAATAGTTGTGAAAATACGGTATGCTCTCCCTGCCAGCATCTTACAACCTGGAGTTATGTGCTGGATTGATTCAGGCGCCTCTTTGCACAGTCTACACCTTGGGTCTTGTCTGGTGTGGTAGATCTGAGCCTCTATGGCTCTGATGCTCAGGGCTTGTTCCTGAGCTGCCAGGATGAGCGCTTCAGTGCTGTCCTGTAGGCCAGCCCTTTCTAGCCATTGGTAGGACTTCTTGATATCAGCCACTTCAGTTATGGTACGGTGGTACATCCCATGCAGGGGTTTGCCCTCCCATGAGGATCTGTCCTCCAGCACTGTATCCTCTGCTCTCCATTGCCTGAGACATTCACTGAGCACACTGTCATTTGAGCTTGATGTACTCATGCATCTTTGAGGTTTCATCCAGGATAGTGGCTTCAACGCTCACTAGTCCTCGGCCTCCTTCCTTTCTGTGACTGTTGTTGTAGGAATTGCCCACAATGCTTTATTCACAGCTTCCAGGAGACTTTCAGGGGGTACATCACTTATCCGTTGTAGCTGGTGTCTGGGTTGCCTGGTGTTCATTCTAGGCATGATCTTGTCTTTCAGGTCAGTTGCTGCCTCAGTCAGCATATCTGTAGTTGTTGGGGCTGTGTACCCAAGCTCAGGGTGGGAGTTTGGTATAGCCTCCAACATGAATTGCTATTCTGGCTCTCCCGTGGTGGTATTGCAATTGGATTGTACCGCTTCAATCTCAAGTTGTGATAGGTTCTCTCTCTATATATATATATGTATGTACAAATATATACATATGTGTGTGTGTGTGTGTGTGTGTGTGTGTGTGTGTGTGTATGTGTGCATTATGGCATCCCTTTGAAGCTGTTTTTACTTTTAAATCAACCACGGTCGGAAGTTGCACACCTTCGCTCTCATACTAATGAGCAAGCAGTTATCAAATTTGAAGTGGAGAACAAAACAAAATCAATACTCTGACATTTTAAATGTATGCATTTGCTGAGCCGCCTTCTCTTTTGTTTTCAAGGAGAAATGCTAATTGTGTTTTATTCCCCGCTTGAGCACAAAAAGACACTTGAACCTGACAATAAAGATACGAAACATTTTAGAGGAAAAAAAGATTATCGGCCAAAGCTTTCTGTCACCTGCTTGGGTTTTCAATTCAGTTCAATTCAGTTTTTAGTTTTACGTGGGATTTCGATATAACATCACAAGACACACTCGAAAACAGGGGCACAGCAGTGGTGTTTTTCCTCCCAAGTTACATTATGTGATTAACCTTTTGTCTTGTATGCCTGCTCGATTCAAGTAATTTGTTCTGCCAGTCTGGTAACTCCTATGCTCATTGGGAGTCTTCGTGCAAGGTCTTTCTGGTGTTTTGATGTGCTTTGTCTGCCGAGTGCATGAAATATGTGTCATCTTCATTAGATCATCATTCGCTTTCTCCTTCCCACTGCTTTCATTCTCACAGATCAATGGGAGCTAAGGATGACATTACTGTTAAACAAAGGTCAGTGAAGGCTTTAAGTTGGAGAACTCCCCAGTCAAACTTATAAAATGTATTTTGATATTTTTTTTAAACATTAGCTTGGTGTTAAACCATTGACTGTATAATGAAAACTGGACTGAGTGACCCCTCTCCCCTGGTGTTCCAAGAAGGAAGTGCCTGCTGATTCCAAGAAGCCAAAGGTCCCATAGACTTCTATGGAGGAATAAACCGCTAGTAAAGCTACGAGCAGCACTGTATGGCCTTCAGGTCCCTTTTGACCCTCCCTCATTGCCTGAGCGGCAGCTACACGCCCCTCACTCCCCCCTCTGCCCTTACCACCCTGGTCAGAGCATCATGGGTCAAATTCATTTAAAACCTCACTTCTTTCAAAAAGGCGGCTTTTTTGTTGGCTTAAACTCCATTGACACTGTAATATTTTTTGGTTGCCTGGGATTGACGAACAGATCAATGCAAATTTTAGAAGAATTGGCTAAAGTAAATTTGTAGATTTGCTTAGCGATGGAGGTTTTTTTGTTCACCACGCCCACATTCCTAATATGTTCATATCCTCTTAGATTGTTTTGTTCAGCTTGAGCCAACAACTCATGTACATGTATTCAATTCTCACAGTATTTTATTAAAAAATGTGTGCATGTGTTATAAACTGACCAATCAGATGCCTCAGTAAAAGCATGTGTTCAAAATGTTTGATTGACAGCCCATAATGCACAGTATATATATTAGTTACCAAATATACATCTACTGTAGATGTCTACAGGACAATATTTGGAGTAATTTAGACAATGATGTCAAACAGTCTGCTACAATATACTGTACATATATAAAAAGGAAACTAAAATTGCAATTATTGTCAACTTATTGTATATAATGTTATCGAAACCACTTATTAATATGTCTGTTATTTCTCTCCGTTTGTATACGCATCTGAGTTTACGTTGTTCAAGCTTATTGACTTATATACCAACACTTTCTACTAATATCAACATCACATTTCTTACGTTATTATTTTATTTATTTATTATTATATTTTACTTTTCCGCCACTCATTTTAATTATTTTATGATTGGCTAAAATGCTGGACCCCTGATAATAAGCATCTGCTTCGGGGGTGTCCATTTTTTCCATATTTGTATTGAGAGGAGATTTTTTGTTTGTGACACATTGTGGAAAACTCAACTAAATTAAACTATCAACTAAAACAAAAACGAAAAGAAAAAAAAAACAATTTTATTTTGTTATTCGATTGGATCTCTACCAATATTATTCTACAAATGGCGGTCTACTAGACATCTACCTGTGGACATGTGATATTTGGATATTTTGAGATGTGTATTAGATAACTTTTTAAAAACATTTACTAGTTAAAAAAAGAAACACCGCAATTTTACATTTATCTGTTCATCTGCAGGACCCACTGAATCCCTTTTGGGTTTGTTGGTTCCAACCCAGCTACTGTTTAAAGGGGGGAGTACACCCTAAACAGGTCGCCAGTTTGTCACAGGGCCACACAAACACACATAGTTCAGGAAAACAAGTGGATTCTCCACCACTGTTGTCAGGTTTATATTTGATAGTAAACGGAGAAAAAGGATGAAGCCAATATTGCAATGATAGGAATAGGTTTGACTTGTTTTTTCTATTTCACAACTAGTAAATGTTTAAACAAGTTATCTAAATTTAAACATATCGCTAGATATGATGTCTACAGGTGGAAGTGTAGGAGAGCTCTATATACAGAACTGTATTGTTAGACATAGAGTAACTAAATAGAGTTGTCTGAGAAGTCCAGTAGACATCTACTGTAGATGTCCATGAGTTATCTAATAACAATCGATATCTATTAGTCATCTAATGGACATGGATTGTAGAACACGCAAGGCATGATGGGACAGCGACACTATTAGGTGTAGTAAAGTCTTCTTTTAGAGATCGAAACTCCAATGTGCAATAGACCTCTATGAATTGATGTCTATCAGATGCATAATACATATCTATAGCTGTGATCTTTGAAATAGCCAGGATTTACATATCTAATAGATGTGTCTGTGCCCAATGGTAGATTCCCCAAAAGCCCCAATGTTCAAGTGGTGGAGGTGATGACTTCCAACAAGCTCACTCCTGACTGGCGAAAATGGTTGCCACAGAAACGTTGACTTGGAGTAATTACTGTTTACTAGCATCGTCTGGCTCCAACATAATGGTATTCATATAGAATAAAACAAGGACGGAATTGATTTCATTTCATTGGAACTGGATGTGAGTCATTGTCTAGGGGTGGCGTCACACTTACTTGGTCCAGTTCTCATAAACAGTCAATGTGTGAAACTATTTTTCTGTTTTATTGTTTACAGTTTTGTTGTGTATTTTCTTTCCTTTTTTTCGTATCATTCAGTTTTTTTTTTTTAAATTAACAATAACTTATGATTATGAGTCACAATTGTAGCCATTAAAATAAATTATAACAGCCAAACTTAAGAAGTGCTGAAAAAGAAGGATAACCGTGGCCCCAACAGTGTTTTCTTTAGTCCCAAAAGTTACCAGATCATTGGATTTTATTTTTGTTCTGCATCTTTTTATCTGTCTGTTCAAAAGGTTGTCAGCTGTAAACAGGCAAAGTGCATCAAAACAGAAAAAGATGAAATACGCTGGAATTTAGGTCAGCATTTCTCCATGGTGGCCTTTTTCTGTCAGTTTGAGATCACAGGTCTTGAATGCCTCTGCGCGAATGGAAATGCATCACAGTCGAGTTGAGATGGATGTCAGACCTTTAATAGGGGTTTTGTTCTTTATGTAGGTTATCATCAACATTTGCTCTGCTCCCTGTGCCTCTTGACACGCAGATTATGTGCTTTTCTTTAATTCTGAAAGCTTTCACAGTGGAAGGAGATTGGGGTTTTACACTGTTCTAGCATTTGTCTTTCTGCTCTTGATGCGAGAATTAGAGAGGCGAGAAGGCAGGCGGGAGGGGGGGGGGGGGGGAATAAAAGTTATTTTTACAGCCACCCCCTCTTATGGCCCCCCGTCTGTGCCTATGCACCCCGTGCACAAACATTTTGTGGAGGCTGTTGTGTGTGCTATAGCGCAGCTCTGTGTGTGTCTGTTGTGTTTGTATGAAAGATTGATGGTGGTTTAAGTACCTGCCAAGCTGCATCAGGCCACGCGCATGCTGAGCGAGGAAGGGGGAGAAGATAACGAAGAAGAAGAGAAGGGGGGAGTGGGAGAGGCAGCAGATGCCACAGATAGAGATGCCTATCAATAATGCAACCTTCGCTGACCTCACTACTGTGAAGGGATAGGAAGAAATGGCACAGAGAGACGCAGCAAATGTGAAATAATAGCAGAACTGCTTTTCATGACAAGGAATGGCTTCCCAGTGTTGAGTGGGAGAAAGGGATGAAAGGAGGAGTAAAGGTTGGAATGGATTCAATGGTTAACCTTTTTGGATTCTGGGTGGGGTGTTGAAAGAGAAGGGGGCAGGGTTTTGTTATTTAAGATCCATGCTGGTCATGCTGGGTCTTTAAGAAACAAAATAAATTAGAAGAGTAGCCAAAGTGGGACATTTATATTGCATTGTGATGAGTTTTTTTTATCAAATATTTATAAGCTGAAGATGTGTTGCCATGGAGACGACGTGAAAAAGGTTTTTAGCAAGCACAAATCTTGGCTGTTTGTTAGCCGCTGTTTTGTAGATTCATTTTCACAATGATACGATTCATATCATAGTTTGTTGTTGCTGGTCCAATTCACTGACCTAAAATGGATCCAGGACATCTTTATCTTCCACCAGTGTGACTCAAAGAGAAATTCCTGGTACTGAACAGTGAAGTTTTCCACATTTTTTGTATTTCTTCATGATAATCAAGTGTAAATTAAATATGTGTACAAACACGTAAACAAGAATGAATGTCAAGTCCATTCACATTTTAGTTTCCTAAAGTACAGCCCACTGTTGTTTTTCCACATCCAAATAATCCAAAGGGAACATTCTTAGAACATTCTAGCTCACTGGATGGTCACATGACTTTCTAAATTCAGTGTTTGCACACATTGGACTGGAATGATGGACGGATCAGTTTTTCCTGACATCACGTGTCTTTTGTCCGCTGTGATGCATGTGGTTGTAATAAGTAAAATAAACCTACCGTGTCTCATTCTAAATGGCATTTACAATAACCAATATAAATCAATTTATTTTATTTTGACACGAATTTACAAGGTAATAGAAGTCACTTTGATTAACAATTTGCCTCAGACAGATCGATCAGGTTGGATCGAACGTAATCTATTCATGAATTAGTCAATCAATCAATTTTGTCCACTTCACAGGTCCAGGAACGTTCCTGGGTTCGTGTTGTTTTTGTAATATAAACCTGCATGTTTCTTATTCATCAAAATTCAATGATCCAACAAAAAAGTTCTGAATTTGAGCTTTAAAATAAAAACTATCCCCTCCCTTCTGAAAACATGGGTCTGGTAGTCTCACAGCCACAGGGATTGGTTGTGATGCCAAGAGACAAAGGTTTTTGCTGGATTCATACCCAGCTAATACTGTTTTTGATGAAAATAGAGCTTTTGATGTGGTATACATTCAGACAGAAAGGGGTAGTCCCTTAGAAGAAACTTGATAGCTTTGAAAACATTTCAAAGCCTGAACATTGTGATTTAGTTTTAGATAGCCATTGGTAAACTATGTTTTATTAACAATATTAACAGTAATCATTGTAATAACTTAAGTTGTTTGATTTAAACTTCATTTATTTTTTTACTAAAGCATTGAAAACAGTGGGGAAAGCCAATCCTTCACTTTGTCACAATGTACCAGTGTTTTGCTGTCTAATAACTCTTTAATACAACTTACTAAACAGAAAGAGTTACTCATTTTAAACCCAGAGCTCTAATGTAACACACAAATGACTCTAAAAAGATGTTTTAATGTTGAGCAATTCCCACTTGAGCAACAACCACCCTGGCCTCCTCATAATCATTGAAAGAAACACTATATTTTCTTTTTGAAATGGTGTCAGATTTAAGAGAAACAGTTTTTACGAAAGAGCAGAAGAGATAAGCAGGCTGATTGAGCCTGTATAGAAAAACAAAGTACATTTTGAGAATCCCAAGAGGTTTTGTCTGCTACTGGTTCTTGTTTTATTTCCGACAGGTTAGCCGTAAAAACAAAAACGTTCCAAGGACAGGGCTCAGGTCTAGGTTCCCTAAGGCTTCCCTAAGACTTCCTAAAACCATGGTCTTTGTCTGACCCCTCTTTGAACAAGATACTTTTGTCTTTTCTACACAGTTCATGAGGCTTGGAAAGACTTGAGATTAGGATGCATTAATGGAATCAGATCTGTTGAATGAGATTAAAACAAAAGTTTGAACTTTATGTGGATTCAGCTTGAGTGAAACGATGCTGTTTTTAACCCCTATGCTATCTTAGATGACCCCACCCTTACATTGACATGTTCTCCCTACCAAGACAAAGGTGGATAAAGGTGGAAAGATTTCATGTAATCCATGGACACCAGTGAAGATCACAAATCATTGAAGAAAAAAGGTTCAGAGCACTGTCTAGTGGGTCTAGATGACCCAACTCCCTATGGTTAAGTGCCTAGGATAGCACAAGGGTTACATGATAAACATGGAACTCCGGATCCTCTC
Source organism: Oryzias sinensis (assembly GCA_037389245.1). NCBI lineage: Eukaryota > Metazoa > Chordata > Actinopteri > Beloniformes > Adrianichthyidae > Oryzias > Oryzias sinensis. The sequence goes on from CM074488.1 coordinate 27,321,178, forward strand.
TTACCTCTGATGAGGATGCTGGTGGCTGGGTTGGAGTTTCTCTAGCAGTCTTGATGTGTTTTGTGGACTTTGTGGAAGATTTATGACCATGACTGTTGTTGGGTCAAGGCCTGCACAAATAGATTCAACATTGATCGTGATATCCGGTTGTGCAATACGTGTATCGCAAAAGACGGCGTACACCGCGGAAAATGCTCATCTTATACATTTACACCCATACATAGACGGAGAAAGATCCAAGCACACAAACATTATTCTTAATTGTAGTCCATGTCAGTTTTAACCAGAACGGTGGATAATTGTTTAATGTTGTGTTTTCCTGACATACAAGCTGTTAACTGTCTCCTAATTAGATTAGTTGCAGTCAAATTCAAGTTGACTTTTATTTTTTTTCAATTGTTGCTGCGAAATGGAACTGACATTAGTTGTTTGTTTTGCCAAGTCTTCATGTATCACAAGTCATATTGCCATCACTTATACAGGTAGGTAGGTGGATCTTTTGGAAAAAGTTGCTCACATGCCAAAAATTGCTGGCCCCCCTGGTCTAGATTATGGCACGTTGTTGTCTGTGGATTATTCCATACACAAACAGGACTAAACAAGAATTACTCCAGGATGCTATCGTTCTTTTGGTTTCAGCAAGTGCTGAGGAGGTTTGCAGTCACTGTGGGACTATCTGAGAATAGCCTCGTCAGCACTGGCAGCATTACACTCACTATAGTAAAAACAAATGTCCCTATTTTGGGTTGAAAAGTCCTCGAGTGGGTTAGTAGCATGTTAGTAGCAAGGCAGTGGGCTCACACAAAAGTCGCCACTGACCTAAAAATTACCCAATTGCATAAATGTTACGATTGCTTCATGTTATTTATCTTCTTTTCTTCAGAAAACAATTTGACCTAACTGGCTATTCTTTTTTTGAGAAATCTTCACAAATGATCCTTCCCTCAGCAGCCAGCCTGCACTTTGCTGCAGATGTAAGAAGAAAATACCCACATGCACTCTCTGTGCCTCTTGCTGCAAAGAGGGAGTTACAAAGCCAGTCAGCCCTGCTGAAGTGTTCTTTGTCATTTTTTTTTTCTTTTTGTCAGGCAACTTGATTCTTAAAAGATTCATGAGATCACAGTCTCGGGAGAACCCTTCTTTTCAAAATGTCCAAATAAAGCCTGAAAATGGAGATTTATAGATATCAACAAACTGACAGGTAAGACATTTTTTTAGTGTTGCCCACCAACAGATTCACAAATTGGATTCAAAAACTCAAAATACCCTAACTTACAATCGTATTTGATGTCCGTTTTAATATTTTTTTTTCCTTTAAAATCTGTTAGAAACCAGCAGGAAATGTAAAAAAACTTCACCATGTTTTGTGGCTAAAAACTGTATAATCATAATCAAAAGACAACCGGAACACGTTTACAATACATCAAAAGAGTGGTTCTTTGGTGTATTCCATGTTAGTGTTGCATCCACTAATGGCTTCTTTGGACGAGGGATAATAGAGGACTTTGGATTTCTTGTTGACAATAACAGTCCTAGCTATCACACCAACCCTGGACGGTCACTTTGATATCAGGGCACCAAAGTCCAGGTCAATAAGACGGATCTGGGTCAGGAGTGTTAAGAGAGGTTGCTTAATGATTTTAAGACACCCTGAATGAGAAAGTAAATTTATAATGTTTACTCGAAAATGATGCCGTCAAATGGTAGCAACCGGTTAATTCCTCTGACCGTCTTGGAACGTCTGTCTAACGATGTGATAGAAAGATGATGAGGAGCTTTGTGAAGTACTGCTACAATCTGAAAGCTGAGTCCTACATGAAATATACGAACTACTGATGCAGTCTGGTACTTTTAGAGCAATGCTGGATCTGTCCTACACTTCTGAATGCGGTACAACAGTTGTGGAGTGCAAAAAAACCCCAAAACAAAGAATTCCAGCAGCAGACTTGGAGGAAGAGCAAAAAAAAAAAAACAGGCCTGAAGACTATTTCAGGTGTCTGTCAGGTAGTGGGGGGCTGATGAGCGTGAAAGACCCAAAATGCAGAGATGGGAGGCACACGGTTCCAGGGCAAGGGGTTTATTTAACTAACAAAATGCGCTGCAGAGCAGGAAAACAAAACTAAACGTTACTTACTGTGGGCAGAGCATGAAAACATGGCAGAAGGGAGTCAGGGAAGAGACGTTAATGGACCAGCACCAGAGGAAGGCAGAGACAAGACTAATATACAGACAGGACTGACAAGACACAGGTGAACATGATCAGGAGAGATTGGGCCCAAGGAAGTAAAACTCAACTTTTGACGGTAGCTCCTCCCACACGTGGCAGGAGCGTTACTTTTCTATACTTTCAGACAAGCGTCGAGCAGTGACTTTGATGCATTACATTATTATTATAATTATTATAATTTTAGGTTACATATAATTTAAACTGATATCTGATTTAGTTGGAAATTATTATACAAAACTATTGCAACTTTTAGGAAAAACATCTGCAACTTCCAGCTTTTTCTGCCTCAATTGTTACAAAAAATTCTACATCAATAGACTACAGAGTTTTTACATTTTTGGTTGCTGGTGTGCCTGTTGGTTTTTTGTCAAGGGAACAGTGAACCTTGGCTCAAAAAGGTCAAAAAGCACTGTCTTAAACCTTTGCCACTCCAGACTTGTGGGAGAGGGCTGGAAATGGTTTGTTAAAAAGATTAAGCTCAGCACACATGTTCTAAATGATCTGCTTTTAAAAGTAGGAGCTGAACACTCTGAGACACATGCAAAAACAGAAATTACACTTCAGGTTTCCAGAGCTCCACAAAATGCGATGTTATATAATGTCTCAGAATTTAGCAACAACCTAGAAATGTCTTTATGTGTGCACTGCTGTATTTTTCTGCATTTTGTTCAGCCAAGAGAGGACCACGCTTTTACTGTCATGGTTAGTTGTTGCGTTTCCATGCTCAGCCGCTGTGGAGAGTTTTAACATTTTAATATATGGTTCCAAGTGGTCAAGGTTTTGTTTTTATAAATGGATTAATAAACCTATTTGGTCAAAATTCTAGTGTTCATGTGCACAAAGCCTTAGACATGAGCACCAATCAGTCCTGTGAGACCTTCCAGTGCTCACAAGTGTGAGGTGGATATTAGTTGGTTGCCCATTAGTAGTAAACTGTATTTTCACCTGAGAGATCCTGTTTGGTTCATGTGAGATGTAGAGACGCATTCGTTACGATGAAATTCTAATGATGTTTGTGTGCTTTGATTCTCAACTGAACTCTGTTTACATTGGACTGAGTTATTAAGACTACGTCTGCAGTACGCCTGCAGGTGCTAAGTGGAGGGTTGCTCCCAAAGGACTGTTGAGGCTCTGTAGAGCAGGGGTGCTCACACTTTTTTGGCGTGTGAGCTACTTTTGAATCGACGATGTCTTAAAGATCTACCTGTAAAAAAATATATAAATAAAATTATATATATATATATAGACATGGCAAACACTCTAGAGCAGGGGTGCTCATTACGTCGATCCCGTTCTATATATATATATATATTATATAATTTATATATATATATAATACTATTAGTAAATGTTTGTTAATTATTTTTATGAATAACATTATTGTTTATGTACTGATGATTAAAAATTACAAAGTGAGATTACACAAAGATA
>CM074488.1:27338372-27404238 GCA_037389245.1 Oryzias sinensis
TGTATTTCATTAAATATTTGCTTCCTATTACAGTGAAAAGCTACTAATGGGGCTTTGGTGAAACACAAAATCAAAGCGGGATTCATCTACCTTTACTTACTGCTTTGAATAAGAGTCTGGGACTTTTTTTCCACAACCTAAAAAGCTGACTGGAACGTTTTTGGACACAGACTCTGACAAACACTTGGTATGGATGTGGCTCTACAGTGAAACAATAATTCATACTCTTTCAAAAATATTGAACCACACGATTTCTAATATTCTTCTTCATTTTTTGTGTGAAAATATGATCATTTGATATGGAAGAAAATGCTTGACCGTGAAGGAAAAATGTTTCAATGCTGTGAAACCACAATGATCTGCTCTAGCCCCTTAAGAATGGGTAAACATCATCGAGTAATAAAGAAAGAATAAAGTGAGAATGCCGTTCAAGCTACTCATTATATGCAAACTTTAGCTTCAATAAAATCTTAACAGCTAAATTCTAAATTGCTTCCCTCTGAAACCAGCTTCAAGTGGCTGCTATAGAAACTATACTGAATAAAAACTTTAGTTTTTGCTCCTATTTGTCATGAGATGAACCATTTTCTACAAACACAAAATAACTTCTCAAATATTGCTCACAATTTGTGACAGTGGGCACTTCTCCTTTGCTGAGATAATCCACCCCACCTCACAGGTGTGCCAAAATGGTTAGAAAACAGGATTATTGCACAGGTGTGCCTTAGACTGGCCACTCTGAAATGAGCCGTTTTGTTTTACTGGGGTGATTGGGGACTCAGAAAACCGGTCAGCATCTGCCGTGACCATCATTTGCCTGATGCCGGCCATTTTCCAGCACATTTCAGAACATGGATGACAGTGCTCACTATCACAGATTTAGACAGATTTGTGAACCATATTTGAGAGAAATGTTTTTTTTGTGTGTGTGTTTGGAGAAAATGTTTCAGATCTTTGAAGTCATCGCATGATAAATAGAGCAAAAACAAAATTGTGTTCACGTTTTTGTTCAGTGTAACATTTGACGCTTCCTGGTTGACTTCATTTTAGAAAATGTGTAGGATTGACTTCAAGTTACATTTTCTATCAACCTTTTCTTATTTTTAAAATATTTATGAATAATATAATAATAACTAAATGAAGAATAAAGACAAAAATCCAGATGAACGATGTCCTCTTTTCCGCAGAGCACAGGATTTTTGGATGCAGAAATGCATCTCTTGAATTGTAAGCATGAACGTTGGCCCAATACAACTGTGCCCCCGCTTCCCCATTGCAGAGCTCCCCATTTACATTTTCCTGCTAGCTTACAGCCGCTCAGACCCCCAAGTTCCATTACTGGTGAACAAAAATGGTGAGCGATATCAGAGCTTTCCAGCTGTACAGTTTAGAGCGGTGAGCTTGTGTCCCGCCCAGCACATTTTTTACGTAACAAATACAACATTATTTTTTCATTTGCTCCTGATTCACAACAATTTGAATAAAGAATGAGGTGTAATTTCTGAGGTGTAATTTTAAGATTAATTTTCTTTATATATGTCCTCCATCATCAGAAATGTGCTACAGGCACATGTTACAAACACCAAAAAGATGATTTTTTTAATCAGAATTGATCTTTACTCTTTATTCATTTTTTTTCTTCTTGTTTGTCAGTGCAGACGTGACTCACTTTAGTTTTTCCTAATTGTGTTTTTAATTCCAGGCGTTAGTTAGATTTATGTACAGACTGTAATGGATTTAACCTACAAACAATAAAGGATCAGGCTTTCCAGTGTGAAACAGGTTGGACGATTACATTCAGAGCAGCTATTTGATGATTGATGGACGGGTTTCAGTGATTAATCCGTCCAGCTTTCATCTGGCCTACTTCACTTTTGGCAGTTCCCGCTGCCGCCCTCAATTGCTTATTGGCATCAATTTTGGATGAAGCCGAGCAGATTTTTTTTCAACCGTCCGTCCCTTCTTCTCCTCCAGTTCTGCAGGAGGCGGTGAGCACCAGAGACCCGGAGCTGGTGCGGCTTGTGCTTCGTTACCGTGACTACCAAAGGACTGCCAAGAGGCTGGCGGGCATCCCTGTCCTTCTGGAACGATTGCGCCAAGTGGGATTTCACACACAGCTACAACAACTAATCCCCAAAGACCCCACACACAAAAACAAAGCACACAGACTCAATGTGTACATCTGAGTTAGACGACATTTCCAAGCAGGTGGACATCAAAGGGAGTTGATCTGGGCTTTCATTTGAGCTGAAGATAAATCTTTATTTCGGCATAAATCAATCTCTTTGATGGTATTTATAACTTTGTTTACTGTTCAAGAAGGAAAATGCATCAAAAGGATGTGGCATTCTGGGTAATCGTGAGTCATAGCTAACCCCTTAAGGGGCATTGATTGCAGCCATTAAAGGTGCTGCACTATAGTGGAAAGCCCTGGAGTGTGTGGTTCAAATCCTGAGCTAATGTTGCTCACAGTAGCAGAGATGCATAAAAAAAAAAACATTACAGGAAAGATCAAGCTGTTTTTCACTGGCTGCTTTTAGTCTGTTAAGCCTTTACTTATCCAGGTAAGTCCATAAAGAACAGTGTCTCATTTACAACAAGGACCTGAGTTTGCAGCCACAATACAACAGAATGATAATGTAATATAAGTTACATACAAATAAAACATGACATATTCACATATCAATATTTACAATAACCCTTGTGCTATCTTGTGGGGTCCAGATGACCCCACCCTTACATTGACATGTTCTCCCTACCATGACAAAGGTAGATAAAGGTGGAAAGATTGTAAAAACATCTGCATTCCTTTTAAACCTTAAATAAGTTTTAGATGCAGTTAAGGAGACCAACGTACACGCAACTTCAAGGTTTTCTGCAACTCATTCCAGTCATAGGGAACAAAAAAAAAAAGGAATGATGAGCATCCCAGAGTCTTGTAAATGAAATGATACCAATGCAACCGCCTGCAAGAGTGGAGCAATGACCATTTGACAAGACCATTGAATCGCAGGGATGGGTATTAAAGAGAACAGCAGTGACAAAATGAAAATAAGCCTGATAAAGGAGATCCAATTTATGAAGGAAGGTTTGGGAAGCAGATCTATAGATAACTTCACCATAATCTGATAGGATGGACTGTCATTTTTACCAGATTATGCTTTGCAGAATGAGTGAATGGTGATTTATTTCGGTAAAGAAAGCCAGTTCTTGATTTAATCTTAGCTGCTATTGTGTTAATATTAGAGTCAAACTGTGAAGCCATACACCCAAATATTGAACATTCATGAACAGTCATGTTGCATTGTTGTGTCGTTGAAGGTGGAAATACTGCCCTCACAAGGTGTCTGAGCTGACTGATGATTGTAAATCATATCTTTAGTTTTGTTAGTATTGATTCGAAGGCGTAGACTAGAGAAGGTATGCTGCAAATCATTAGAAACTATTTTGAAGAGATGACATGGCAGTCTCTACAGAAGGGCTGGATGTGTATACAAGACGGTGTCATCAGCATAAAAATGAATGAAGGAATTTCCAGCAGCATGATCTATTTTGTTTATATAGATATCCAACAAAGTTGGTCCCAAGATAAACCCCTGAGGGTCCCCCATGGTTACCGGGAGTGGAGAAGATTGGTAGCCAACCGTACACATAACTTGTACGCGGTCAGTGATCTTACTTTTGAACCAAGCAGCACAATCCAGTGAGAGACCTATATGATGGATCCGCATAACCCTTGTGCTATCCTAGGCATTTTACCATTGGGAGTTGGGTCATCTAGACCCACTAGACAGTGCTCTGAACCTTTTTTCTTCAGTGATTTGTGATCTTCACTGGTGTCCATGGATTACATGAAATCTTTCCACCTTTATCCACCTTTGTCATGGTAGGGAGAACACGTCAATGTGAGGGTGGGGTCATCTAAGATAGCACAAGGGTTAAGCAACACTGAGTGGTGGACAGAATCAAAGGCTTTTGCCAAGTCGACAAACAGCCACACAGAGAGGGGGGACAGCTGCTGATTTTCCACTCAAGGGGAAATTCACCCGTTTGCAACGAAAGGTTAAAAAGATATGTGAGTGGTGATGCAATTATGTGCGCATCCAGCTTTGAGAAAAATGGATCCAGAGCAATCATCGCCCTCCTGTCCCTCCATTCATCAGCTGTGACTCCTCCACATCACAGCCCACGCGAGCATCTCTGTGCCAACCACCCACCACTACCTTCAGCTCAAACAATGACACAGCCAGAATTTACCTCTTTTCTTTTTGGTTTCTTCTTCTCCTTATTTCTGTTCTGCAAGACCAGTTTCCTCAACCACATGCTCATCTCTCTTCATCTCCTCAGCTGTGTTTCCTCTATCTTCCTCCTCATCACTACTCGGTGCTCTCTCATCTGTCTCACGCTCTCCATTTCCTGTTCTCGTCCAGGCGGAAGACTTCTATGTGGAGATGAAATGGGAGTTCACCAGCTGGGGTGAGTGCAGTCCCCGCATCCTTTCAGATTATAGGCTGCTCATCCTCGAATAATCTAGATTTTATTCTTCTTTTGAGATTTAGGATGTCCCTTTCTTTCTCTTAGACTGAACAGCAATATGTTTTTGTGTACACTTTGAGTTCAACAGTTTCCGTATTTGTCCGCAGTGCCTCTGGTGTCACGGATCTGCCCCAGCGACACCTACAGAGTGTGGAAGAGCGGTCAGTGTCTGCGTGTGGACACAACCCTCATGGGATTTGAACAGATGACTTGGCAAAGAGGAAACCGAAGCTTCATTTTCAGAGGACGAGGTACAAAAAAGTCCAACTTGAACCTCCTCTTTTCTAGATAAATGAATGCCAAGTTACTTCCTAGATTTTTTTAGACCATGATGGTAGATAAGAAAGCGGAAAGACGAGGAGGTTGATTTGGAATTCAGAGATGATAATGAAAGTTTTGTCAATGAAATGAGGGAAATATCACATTTTAATGACGGAATATTGCTTCAACGTCCCGCTCTGTTCATCTTTGATCTATTTTTAAAGTGTTCTCAGTGATCTTTTAATATTTGCTATTCAAAAACGTGCGTCGTTTTGGAGGACGTAGTTTCTGCAGAGCAGCAGGAGTTCATTAGAAATTCACCTCCGACTTGTGGGCGGGACTGTCGCAGCGGAGCAGTGCCAACCCCCCTTCCCATCATCCACCTTTTTACACTCTCTCCCTCTAGCTTTCACAAGTCCTTTCTAACATCAGCAGTGCAACAAAAATGGCGAGCAATGTCGGAGCTATGTAGCCGTACAATTTTGATCCAGATTCCACCTTAGACGAGGAAAACAAGTGGATGCATCAGAATGAAGCGGAGGGAGCTTGTGAGCCGCCGACAGAAGATTTCTACAAGTTTTTTCAGTCTGCATTTTTCCATCTGCCCCTGGTTAATAACAATTTAAATAAAGAAATACTCAGAAAGGCCATTTTGTATTCAATTTTCTTTATTTATGTCCTCTATCATTAGAAAAATATGACAAGAGGATGCTGAAAATGTCAAAAACATCATTTTCGTTTGAGTGGGTCTTTAACCTTCACATAGGCTTCAGGAAAAATGTAATGTCGAGACACTGCACCCTTATGAAAAAAAAGCTTTACTTTTAGTTTTACTGCACGTCTCTTTTCTTTGTCCTTGTAGTTTTTTCCAGCCTGTCTTTCATGTTTAATCTTTATTGTCCCTCTTTTTGACCTTTTGCCCTTCCCACTCTCCCTGTTCCTTTGGACTTTAAACGCCCCATATGGAACCTTTAACTGGTTTTGCCCTTCCTTCACCCATCTGCAGTGTCTTGACATTAATTCTTAAACCAACAGAGCTTTCTAGCGATGTGAAATCTCAGTTTCTCCTCCATTTGTCTGCTACCCTGAGGATGCTCCTTGCTTTCCCCTTCCTCCAGACTCCAGTGCAGAGGTGATGGAGGTTGACCATGACAGGCAGCTGGTGTTCTGCGAGACCTTGTGCGTCTCTTCGCTCGCAGCGCTCTCACCTGGCCGGGGAAGAGGCGGGGCTGGCTGCAGCACCGTGGCCGGGTTGGGTCTTCTGGGAGCGATGAAGCCCAGCAACGAGCAGGTTGCAGGCCGGCTGTCTGCCCCGGTGGTGACCACTCAGCTGGACACACGCAACATCACTTTTGAGAGGTACTTATGCACACCTGAAGTAATCAAGGATCTCAATGCAAAGAAATCTAACTTCTACTGTTCGTAAACCTGCAGCCTCACACCACCAGCAGACATCGACTCCTTTTTCAAGAAATAGAATTCAGCAATAACTTGACTCAATAAAATGAAAAAGGAGGTCAGCCACAGGACTGAATGTGTTTCATTTTTGAAATTTCTTGCCAGCACAAAGGAGGAAAACCCTTTTCTCCTAACTAGCAGAACTTCCATCATCGTTCCTCTATTCCCTGACGCTGCAGCTAAGGGGAATGGGTTCAGGCGGGTTTTCTGATGGCTGTCAAGATGTTTATGACAGCCGGCATGAAAAAACAATCAGAAGCAGCACCACTGTGAGGACATCAGAGCTGAAGCTGATTTTCAGGCTCTGTCGTAGCTTTAAAGGGAAAACCACTCCTGCTATTGTGACGGATGTCGTTAAGGCCGGGCTGTTTGACTGCAGTCGGGATTCGGCTGCTGTACTATACGTCCTTGGTAGAATGCAACATTTTCATTTAAATGGTTTGTTCTGTTATAACACTTTGTGCTTAAGGTTAATCTTGAAGGAAAACATAACAACCTGTCAGTCAACGCAGCGCTATGGCCAAACAATGGGAAATGCAGAGATGCATGGACTATCAGAGGATACAAAGAAAAAGTATAAAAATAAGTGTAACCAAAATATAATTTGAAGGAGAACATGCAATATGAAATGAGATTCATCACTACAACTGAAACAGGGGCTCTGTAATAGAGTTTTAGCTTTGGTGTCAGAGATACTTTTAAATGAGCATTATAGAATATAACAAAAATAGATCAAATCTATATTTACTGTACATATCAGTCCAACATGCTTTCATATTCCTTTGAAATTTGACAACAGAATTTTTTAAAGTGGCTCAGACTGAGGGGTTCCTTGCTGGTTCACAGCATTTTCCCACCCTGCCTGTTGGCAAGAAGCTGCTCCACACAGAAGCACAAAATCTGGAAACAATAATGGTTTTCCATGCAGGAAAGATAAAACAGGAAAAAAAATCACTGAGAGACAAGCAGGAAGAAGATGGAGAGGAGAGCAGTTCAGTTAAGGAGGGCAGGGAGGGGTGCTCCAAGCATAATCATCTCCCTGTCAGACCTCCGCCACAGTGTCACCCCTGTGCGTTTCTCACGGCTCAGCACTCCTGTCTACATGCCAATAATCTATTTATGATGCTTTGGAGCAAACCGCTTTGTCAGGCACCTCTGACAGGACATCCATCTTTGGAGTTCATTTTTTCCCCACTCCAGAATCTGGAGCTCTTTTAGAACTGGACCATTGAGAACAAAGAATTCACAAGTTCTCAGTGTGTCCCCATGCCCAAAATTCATTTTCACCTTGTACTTGTGTAACAATTCACCAGGATAACTAGTCCTGTTACTGAAGAATAAACCAGAGAAGGGATTAAACACAAAAGAGTGCCTTAATGTGGAGAAACAATTTGCAGATAAACACAATAGTTGACATTTTCAGACACAATCCGTGCATCATTCCATACCTTAAATGAAATTAGAGAGTTCAAATTAAAAGATCATTGAATAGGTCAGTTCATGAGAAAACATTTTAGATGAGGCGTGCTCAGTTTTAACTCAGTCTAAGATGGTTCAATTCCACTCCAGACACTCAAAACATTATTCCCAAAAAAATGAAGAGACTCAATAAAAAGAAAGACGTCCCTAAAGCAATCACTGTGCTCTGGTATACCAGTAACTACAAAAAATGGTTTGATCTCACCAGCGTTGAATCTGAGATCTCTGGCATGGCCTGTCGCAGTCTCGTCACCACCCCCTTATAGTCTTTTAATGAAGTTCCCCAATTGTTTAGTTTTGTTTCTTTTTCTTTTAAAGAGTAATTTCCATGTTAAAAAAACAGGCAACCACCTTTTTCCACAGCAGGAATACAAACATACATTTGTTAAATTCATTGTACCTTGTCATAAGAATTGCTCTCAAACTATGTTTTTGTACAACATCCGTGTTTTGTGACATTTTTTGTTGATTTGAGTATGTGGAGTACGACTGTTGCATAAATAATTTAATCTCCACAAACTAGGATCATCTTTAGAATTTATTCTGTATGTCATGATTTTTTTTATTACATCACTCAAACATGTATGGGGCAGTAAATTAGGAAAAAAAACGTTTATGAAAGCCCTGAACTTTTCCACATGTGTTGAATAGATGATGATTTGACATGCATCTCATGGACAGGTCTCCTGGTTTTACTAACAGGACCTAGAAACAACTTGAAGAAAGAGCACCCGCCTCATCAACGTCCACTTTGATCCTACCTAACGCTTTTAAATTGTTAGATAAATAATCTGGGACATATGAATATGCTGTTGCAGGAATAAGACGGGCATCCTTGGTTGGAGGAGTGAGAAGACTGAGATGGTGAATGGATACGAAGCTAAGGTAGAACTCTAACAGCCTTCAACAATGTCCAGAAAGTTTATGTAAGGGTTAATGGCCGACAAAGGGCTTCCACGAAGTGGAAAAAGCTGATAATGCATACTTCGAAGGCCATTAACCCGCTTATACCATGGTCACTTCTAAAATAAATAAATTTTAACCAGCTTTTAGTCCTTAATTCTTGGGGTTTTTTTCCGATTTGGATTGCTTTTCTCACAAAAAGCGGACTATTTGTTACGTGGTTTAGCGCCTTGTCATGATAACGTGACAAGGCGCCACACCACTGCTGCAGTCAAGATTCAGCAGTATAAATATGCTGATCATCACCAATGATTAAATAAAGCATCAACTCAGAGAGAAAGTTCACTTCTTACCAAATGATGAAGCTAAAGGTTGTTTTAAAGAAGCCGGCGCAGTGATATAAAACATTTAAGATAGGTGACCGAAACTTCTTTTTGGGCTGTGCGGTTACCACTTTTTTAAGCACAGACAGCAGCCAATCAGAATCGAGTATTCACCTGGACCATGGTATAATTGTTTATGTGGTACTCAAATTCATACTCTCTGTCTTGAATGCTTTAAAAATTTCTGATGTTATCCATAGTTATGCTCAGAAGTTTACAGACCTGGAAGAAATGTCTTGGTTGTTTTTCAGAGAATACGAATGATAACACAAAAACATTTTTTTACACTCTCAGTTAGTGGTTGGGTGAAGTCAGTTTTTGTCAAAAAAAATCTGTTTAACCCTTTTTAAATCATAACGACAACAGAAACTTCCCAAATGACCCTGTTCAAAGGTTTGATGACTTTGTTCTGAAAACATGCAGACAGGCTGATACAAAAGGGTTTGAGTGACAGCTAAAGGTAAGCATGTGACTCGCTCAGCTGTAATCAATGTGTGTGCACAAAATGTCTTAAGCTGCGTTCACATTGAAGGTTCTGTTGGCTACGGGCGGCCGTGGTGCAGCGGTAGGGCGGTCGACCTCTGATCAGAAGATTGCAGGTTAGATTCTGGCCTTGTCCGCCCATGTGCCTTGGGCAAGGCACTGAACCCCACATTGCCTCTGGTGGGAGGTTGGCGCCAGTGTTCGGCATCATCATGTGAATGGGTGTGTGAATGAGACAGTGACTGTAAAGCGCTTTGGGCCTTCGAGGAAGATAGAAAAGCGCTAAACAAGTATTTATCATTTTCTTATTCTCTGAAAAATAATCAAGAAATCATCCTTTCTTCCATGTTTGTAAACTTATGAGCACATTTGTATGAATAGCTGGGCAAAAAGAAAGTTTGGAGTTTGGTCTGTAGTGGTTATCATGGATACAATTCAACTGTGTGGGACTGAATGTAAAAATAAAAAGAAAGTATCCAGGAAACCCCATTATATTTTAAAAAATCTATTTTGGCACAAGTTAGGAGTGCAATTTGTCCTTTCAGGTGTATGCAGCATCAAATGTTGAGCTGATCACCAGAACCAGAAGTGACCATCTGACGGACAAGAACAAGACAAAAGGTGATCCTCTTCATTGGGAAGGCTGTACCCAAAAGCTGGGCACTAACAAGTTATGCCTTTGTCACAACTGCCCTCACGGGTTGATATGGGCTGTCTGCAGGCGAAAAAACCTGTAGGGGCAAGCGGGTGGCCCACACGAAATTTTAACATAGACATGGTGGGCCTGCAGAACCAAAGTGTTTAGGCACATTATTTTCAACCGTGGGCATTAGTTGGTAACAAACATGGGGGAGGGTGGAGGGCTAAATGAAGGAGAAGTTGGTGAGATGCCGACGTGTCGTACGGATTTTTCATCCTAAATCCTGCAGACTGCGCAAGGAGCGAGGCGTTAGTGCTGGTCATGGGAATGCACTGCAGCCTGACTGACTCAAATTAGACAGAGTGTAGTTTGTGTAAGCATCCTACTGGCATCTTACAGGTACTTGCACATCACCTGCACACCCCATGAGTTTTTGACATTCGCTCTCTGTCAATAAGGATCGAGAGCAATGATGGGGTCATCCACACGTCCTGAGTGCGTGCAATTTCCATTAGCCTTACGAATCCTTTACGATACACTTACCAAACGCATGACAATGGTACGTTCCTTTCTCATGACGTCCCTTTAGGTGGCCAACCAAGCCACAAGGGAACTCCAAGACACCTGGGAACACCTAGAGATTCTGACATTCCCCTCTATGACCCTCCAGGGGCCCGGACAATCCAAAAACCTGCAGCACCTGTTCGGATCAACTGCCGTACGGCTGGATGGGACTAAGCCTATAATCTATTTTGAATCCTTCAGGGGGTTTTTTGTTGTCTCAGGGGCTAGGTTTTTCTTTTCTCCACTTGCATTCACTTTATTAAATATACAGTACTTCATATGCTGACAATAATAACTTGGTTTGATGTTTTTTTATTTTTTATTTTTTGCAAATGTAAACCACACAGATTCAAAACTGCTGATACTTACATGACTGCACTCCTACTTGAGTTAAGTCGATGGCGTCTCGACCTCCCTCTAGTGATGGTGAAACCAAAGATGAGCGATTCCTTGACCTGAGTTGAATGAGCTGCTCCTGGAGGCTCCGGTTACTGACACAAAGGAGTTGACAAAACACTTGTCAACAGGCAAAACCTCTGGCAGTTTTTCTCCGCTGGTTTGGCTCATTTCTTGAAACTGAATGACATTCTCCAAACTAAAAGGTCATTAGGGACCTCTTATTCCATCCTCACTCCTCCTGCTCCTCTTTTTCTTCTTCTTCTTCCATTGGGAAGTTGACCGTGCTCATATTGTTGGTGAGGTACCTCCATGTTCAGACTACAAATGGTACTGGCTCTGATCTACTTAAACATGTTTGCCAGCATTCACAATCATAGACAGCATCTGAGAGTTAACAGTTAGCTGGCTGAAATGTGGAAAACTCTTTATTTACTAGTGAAGTTTTCATTTCACAGAAGCGCCAACAATTCTCTCGAATTCAACAATTGTTCCAACAAATGTACGCATGTTGGTCACATTTTCTTGACAAATTTTTTTAAATCGAACAAATGGTTGTGCATATGACGGCTCCCACATTAAAATCCTGCTGACATGTTTTGAAGAGAATGGCTATTAGACTGAGAATAGGGTAATCACATCAGATCTTGTACAATGTCCTAAAGCTGGGTTCACTGTGCTAATGTCTAATTGAACTTAGATGGAAGCAATGAGAAATGACATTCTGTTGTGTTTGGAGATTTGTCCATGAAAGTTTGAGAATGTCATTTCAGTTTCAAGAAATGAGCCAATCCAACAGAAAAAAACTGTTAAAAAAAACTTAGACACCCATTAAAACCTCTTTTGGATAAATTATTCTCGGATTTGTCAGGGGAAAATAATAATAATAATAAATTAAATATATAAAAAAAGGACAAAAAGGAATCCTGCAAACCAGTCTACTATTTACATTACAAACACATCAAGATCTTTGGAAAATAATAAATAAATGGCCTTTCTTTGTAAAAATGTGTTGGTTTTCTCCACCTTCATGAATACGTTCAGAGAGATAGAGATAAAAGATTCATAAAAGCGGATAAATTACCATTTTCTCCTAAATAGACTTTACTAAAAAGGTAACAACAAAATAAGAGACTGTGCAGATTAACATAGGGTTTGTGGAAAAGGATGCTTATTGGATAAATGAAGAATGTCTCAATTGTTTGATCTGTTTTTTTTTTTCTTAAGCAAAAATATAAATTGTGACTTTTTTTTATGAATTGTCACACTTATTTCATTAACTGATTTGATAAGTTTCAGAATAAAATGGATAAATAATTCACAATATGGAGCAAGAATATAGAAATAATTGAAACCCCCCTAAAAATGACATAGACACTGGGGCTTTTTTTCTTTGACGACCACAGAGAAAGTTATTTAGTTAATTTTATTTCATAAATAGTTTTGTTTATTTAATTAAAAGAAATGGTATTTATTTCCTGACTATTTCTTCTGTGAAGCTCCCAAAAAGACTTATTCATAGTCGGTTATGTTTAGAAACACCCTGTGATTGTTACACTTTTTCTGTTAACCTTCAAAATGACCCCGGCCCCACATCAGAGAAGAAAGAAGCTATGTGAAAGTATTTGTGGACCCCTGGTCTAACCCACTAACTGTTTATGAGAACTGGACCAATGAGAGTGACATCACCTAAAGAAAATGACTTTCCTCTGGCTCCAACAGTCAACAATTTTTTTGCCTCCATGTTGGAGCCACACGACTGAGCCACAGTTTCTCGCTTGTTAGAATCCATCTGCATGAACTTGTGTGTATTAGTTGTGACTCGTTGATGTTGTGTGGTCTTAGGCGGGAAGACTCCGCTCCAGAACTTCCTCGGGATCGCTGAGCAACACATGGGACCCAACAATGGGGTGAGTAAATGTGCTCCACGGGTCATTTTTTCTTTTGCAGTTTGTTGGCTTTTTTACGTAAAATGCCAACTGTCCGTTTCTGAATTTGGCCCAAACCAGGAAGTACTAAATGTTGTAAAATGAGGTGACCACCAGAGGGGAAAAAAAGCATATCCCCACTTCCCACCACCCCGCCCCACTTCCTGTCACCAATGTGTTTACACACCCTCCCAATAGCTAACAGCCCTTCACTACCACAAGCTAGCATTACAAGTACGTCACAAAACTAAGCAATATCAGAGCTATCCAGCAGTACAGTTCTGATCCAGATTCCAGCTCAGACACGGGAAAACAACACACGAACATGGATGTATTTGTCTGCAGTTGGATGCATCAGAATGAAGCAGAGCAGGGAGCTGGTGCCCATTGTAGCATCTACATTACAACTACAAGCTTTTTAAAACAACATGTTTTCATCTTAAAATATTTTTTTAAATAGCTTTAAAAAGTTAATAAATACATAAAAATAATAAAAAATCCGACTGCGCCGTCCACATACAGTTTACAACATGTACGCCTGGGAATTCAGCAGAGGGTTTGCATTGAGAATAACAGATTTTTTTTGTAGATGTTTGTCCGGGCCAACATTGAACCAGTCCAACCCTTGACTCTTTAATGTTGACCCCTAAATCTCTTTTTCTTGGTTATTCCGTGTTCAACATGATTATAGTGTGTGGACTTACGCTGCATCCCATAATAGTTGATTAAAGTTCCACAGTGAACCTTGCTACATTGGTCTTGGTAGTTTGGTTGAACCGGTGTGGGTACCGGATGTTCTCGGGTTGTCGTATGTCCTCGGGGTCCTTGGGGATCCTTCGACCAATGATGACGTCACACTATTTGATTGGCTGTAAGTTGCCACGACCAATGAGTTAACGTCGCTAAGTTTTTTTTTTTTTAAAACTTCATTGACAATTGCGGTATCATACATTAACAATGACATTAACGTTAACAACGAACAATAACAATGTAATCAATATTGCCTCGAAGATCAGTCACCATTGCCAAACATAACATATTAACATAGAAAATAAAGAATAGAGGGGAAAAAAAGGAACAATGAACATAACACACAAATAAATAAAAACATAAGTAAAATAAAATAAAGGAACAGAAAAAATCTAAATAGTCTAATACTAGTTAAGTTAGGGGTACTCGTGAAGTTTGTATTTCTGAACAAAACTAAGCATTTTCAAGCCATTCTTCTTTTTCATATAATGAAGTGATTGAAAGTAAAAACAGAGCTCTTTATTAAATGTTATAAAAAGTGGTTTGGTCTTCAAAACTTGACCTCACCAAGATGGCGGTGCTCTCCTCGTAATGTCTCCTCTAGTGATATAACTCATTGGAAGGACCCCGAAGGACCCGAGAACATCTGGCAACCCGAGAACATCCGGTACCCACACCGGTTGTGGGTCTGAATCCTTTCTGTCTTTCTCCTTCTGCTCTGGGATCCTGAAAAAGTTTGTGTGAGTCTGAGAACAGCTCTGACTCACAGCTCCGTCCTTATGCTCCCAGCAGTCCATCTCTTCACTCGCTCCCACTCATTCCAGCCTTTGCTCCTCTACGCTTTTGCGCCCTCCTTTAATGCCACTCAGACAGCCCCCCTCCCCTTTCCGCTAGATTAGCAGTTTTTTCTTTATGTAACTTTAAAGCTGTCCTCTGCTCATTCTGAGTGTTTAAACTAAAGTAAGTGTTTCATTCCAAGTATGACGTGTTTTCCCTACCATGACAAAGGTGGATAAAGGTGGAAAGATTTCATGTAATCCATGGACACCAGTGAAGATCACAAATCATTGAAGAAAAAAGGTTCAGAGCACTGTCTAGTGGGTCTAGATCAGTGTTTTTCAACCTTTTTTGAGCCAGGGCACACTTTAACCTTGACAAAACTCCCGCGGCACACCAGCATTCATCCACAGTCCCACAGTCATCCACAGTCCCTCCATGATCTCACATGCAGTTTTTTGATAATTGTGGCAGACATAGCTGGAAGTTGCAGCTGTTTTTTCTAATAGATGTAATAAAAGCTAAGTTAGAAGATTTAAAAACTTTTTGATTTGTGTTCGCTGTTGTTTCAAGACGTTAAGAGGGGAGACTCGTAGTGCGCCGACACGCTCCCGCTGTCACTTTTAACCCAATGCATCATGGGAGATGTAGTTCAACAATCCGCCAAACGCAGAAAGACAAGCGTCTTTGAGCTTCATTGTTTGTTCACTTGTATCGTCATTCTTATCAAAATGTATTTAATAGAATCAAATAAATACAAAGAAAAAAGTATTTTACGATCTTTCATATTCCTAACTACTCAGTGTTTTATCATGGCCTGTTTGGATGAACAAAGAGCTGATATCCTGGAGATGGAAAATGTTTTTAGATCAGTTAATGAGGGCAATTCCCCACGGCAAACTTGACCATCTCCCACGGCACACTAGTGTGCCGCGGCACACTGGTTGAAAAAAAACTGATCTAGATGACCCAACTTCCAATGGTAAAGTGCCTAGGATAGCACAAGGGTTAACAGCAGAGGAACCAGATCAGAGCTGAAGGCCTTTTGTGTTTGTTGGAGAGATTTTACTGTTACAATAGGGGGTTATGAATTATCTGACACACGAGGTGTATAATTGTATAAACCCCAATTGAATTTGAGGCTAGACTCTGTTTTTTTTACTGTTTATGTATTTAAATGAAAGATTTTTTATCTCCTTTTACAAGCTTGCGATTATGTACAAACTTTTGCTAATTTAAGGAACTTAAAAACACATTTTCTATTAGGTTAAGTCTTTGAACTTCTCAACCCCCCCCCCCCCCTCATTTTATTTCCCGTCTTTTGGTTTCTCTCCAACATGAATTATTCAGATGTTTATTTTTTCCAGGCACTGGTGACCCAGATGTCGTCTCCCGCAGTGACAAACCCTGCGGCGCTGACGGTTGAGGAATACCTTAACCCAGGGTCCACCCCCACTTTGAGGGACATAGGCCACCCGTGCCACCTCACTACCAAGACCCAGAGGTGAGGCAGGCAGGCGGGGGGCGCCACAGGCACTCTGAATTCATGGCAGAGGCAAAATGATGGACTAAAAAGAGCCCTACATGGGGGCCGACCACCATGATCCTGAGGCAAAACACACATAACGGTGCAAACCGGTCACACGTACTCATACATGTGGAGAGCCGGACAATTAGTGTCTCCCTACGGTGTTGATGACTCACAGCACATCCTCTTCCCTTCTTTTTTATTAAAAAGACACAAAAATGAAAGATGCAGTGACGAAATTTGGGTTAAAAAGAAGAAACTGAAAAATACTGGGATGCGCGGCTCCCTCTCAGACCGCTGGGTCGTGTTCAGCTGTCAGCTCCATCCTTCTTTCCCATTAAATGAAAAGTGACAGGACACGATGAGGATTAATTGTTTGAGAAGCGCGAGCTGCCTCTCAATCCTGCGTTCATTATCGCGCAAATTAGAGAAAGAATTGATTGGCCGCCTCTTAGCGCCAGTCATCAACTCATAGAGATGCTATCAGCCTCCTGCTGCCCAAAGTACGGCCTTAGCGTTCCTCTGAGATGTTCCTCAACAGGCTCCTTTTGTTTGGCTGCATCATTAAGAATTCTCCTTATTTTCAGGTTTAAAGCCAAGATGTGGCTGTGCGAGTCCCATCCGCTGTCCCTGGCAGAGCAAGTAGTGCCCATCATCGACCTCATGGCCATCTCCAACGCTCTCTTCGCCAAGCTGCGAGACTTCATCACCCTGCGGTTGCCTCCTGGATTTCCTGTCAAGATCGGTGAGCGCTGCAGGAGCGAGAACCAAAGAGGAACCGAGAAGAAATGGCGGTTAAGTGACGTTCTCCATCCCTTGATGCTCTCTCTGCAGAAATCCCCCTGTACCACATCCTGAACGCCAGGATCACCTTCAGCAACCTGAATGGTTGCGAGGCGGGAGCCAACGTCCGCTCTGACAGCGAGATGGGGGTGGACAGAGACGGACAGAGAGACGCGCCGACGATAGACACGCCTTCACCCGGCAGCGACTCCTCCAGCGTTTCCAGCTCCAGCTCCACCAGTAAGATGAACACGTGTTAAAGTCCCACTCCAGTCCTCTTTTGTTCTATTTTCAATGCTTTTTCAGTGGTAGTTCCATTGTGATGATGTCATTTTCAGTCAAACGTCTATCTGTCTCATTTTCTTGAACCTAGTTTCTTCAGAACAGCAATAATTTATTAGAAATTCCCCTCTGAGTTGTAGGCAGAACTGTTGCCATGGAGTGAGCCATGCCGTCACTTCCCATTAACCCTTTAATTACACGCTTTCCCACTAGCTTACAGCCCTTTAGAACCCCACCCTTACATTACTGGTGCGACAAAAAGGTTGAGCAAAATGAATTCAATTCAATTCAATTTTATTTGTATAGCCCAAATTCACAACAACAGTCGTCTCAATGGGCTTCGTACCGGTAATTGTAAAGTAAACATAAAATCAAAGAGATCAAAAATGCATAGAATTCAAGAGAATAATACTAAACTTGAAATAAACAGACTAAACCAAACTGGGCATCCTTCTCTGTAAGGAAAAACTCCTGAAAAAACGGATTCTGGAAAAACGAGGAAACCTTGGGGGTGTCCACATGAAGAGGGATCCTCCCCCAGGACGGACAGGCGTCTAAAGCTATCCAGGCATACAGTTTAGATCCAGATTCCAGACGAGGAAAACAGTGACGTTTGTGGATCTATATGTCTGTAAGTGAATGCCTCAGACTGGAGTGGAGCAGGGAGTTTGTGGAATGTAGTTTCCACAAACTTCCACAAACAGCATTTTTTTTTTGGCTGCTTCTGAGTCACAACTGGGTGCATAAAGACGTTCACAGAAGCTTCATTTTCTTTGTAGATCTCCTCTGTCTTGACAAAATGCTGCAAGGAACATCTTCTGTCAGTCATCGATTCTGCAAGTCGTCCCACTTACAGACCCATTCCAATGAAAATCGCATTTTCTGTGTTTTGATTGCGTCATTTTCTGATGATGGAGGACGTACGTAACAGAAATGAAGCTCAAAATTACATTTCTGAGTATTTCTTTATTCAAATTTTTCTGAATCATCTGAAAAATGCTATCTGAAAAAGAGGCTACTGGGCTTGAAGCTCTCAGCATCAAGGAGGGAAGGGGGGCAGGGTTGCTCCGCACCACAACTCAGAGGTGAATTTCTAATGAACTCCTGCCACTCTGCAGAAAATTTGTCCGGAAAAAAAAAGGAAACGTTTTTTTTGCTGTTATCTGAAAACAACATAATAATAATTAAAAGACCACTGGGAACGCTTTGACAATAGATCAAAAGATAGCCGGACAGACAGCCCCCACCTTTGGTTCATTATCGTACTGTTCCCTCCCCATCTGCTGGGTTTGGATCTCCATCAAAATCTTTAAAGGAAAGCCCTCAGAAATGTCTCTGAAAGCTCTCGGAGTGGAGCAAAATGATCCGTCCCTGAAAATGAGGGCGTAAAGCGTCTTCCGCTTTCGAATTCTTCACTGTTTTATGAAAAATGTATTCCTCTGCTTTCCCTCTTCCACTCTTCTCATTTCTTTCCCCTAACTGTCAGTTAACGCTCCCTCCCATCTTTTGCTCTTTGCCCCCCGCTCCATCCCTGCCCCCCTGTGACACAGCGTCATGCCGAGCAGGAGACATTCCCCCGTGCGTGTTCGAGCCCCCGCCAGGATACACCATGCTCGGGGGCAAACCGAGAGAAAGCATGCGGGAGGAGGAGGAAGACCTGCTGCAGTTTGCCATCCAGCAGAGCCTGCTGGAGGCCGGATCTGAATACGATCAGGTGAAAGTTGGTGCAGACGCGGCGAAACCTAAAGCAGCAGCACGGGGTCAGCATGACGACTCCACAAATAATGTCCAGCCGAGGCGTGTTGGGTCACAGTGGTCCACAGATTCAGAAAACGTTTGTCGCCTGAAATGATGGAGATTACCTGATGTGTCAAACATGATGGGCAGAAGAATTTTCACAAAATGAAACAGGAAATAAAGCTGGAACAGCTGGAGGAAATAGGAAAACAAGCACAGCAGAAAGACTGAACGTAACCCTTGTGCTATCCTAGGCACTTTAACATTGGGAGTTGGGTCATCTAGACCCACTAGACCAGGGGTGGCTAACCCTGGTCCTCAAGAGCCTCAACCCTGCCTGTTTTCCAGCTCTCCTTAACCAGCTTGCTGTTGATAGGCTGCCTCAAGTGATTTCACATCCTAATTGACTGAACACACCTGATTTTGGTTATCATTATTGAGCAGTCTAGGGAGAACTAGAAAACAGACAGGGTCGAGGCTCTTGAGGACCAGGGTTAGCCACCCCTGCACTAGACAGTGCTCTGAACCTTTTTTCTTCAATGATTTGTGATCTTCACTGGTGTCCATGGATTACATGAAATCTTTCCACCTTTATCCACCTTTGTCATGGTAGGGAGAACACGTCAATGTAAGGGTGGGGTCATCTAAGATAGCACAAGGGTTTTTAAGAAAAGCTGCATGGTGGAAAACTTTCCTCCTGCAGACTATGTAGTTAGTAAACATGATCAATTCTGTTATCTGGAGATTTTGGCTGCAGATGTTCCATCTGTCTGAAAATAATCCGTGAAATTTGAGAAAACTGTTTGACTGAACAGTTCCCTTTGGATTGTTGGACCCTGATGGATCAAATATTCCGTTTACACGACTTACGAATGTCTGGCGCCATCAGTCGCAGCTTATCCCACAAATAATTATTGGAATAGATTCAACAAGTCAAAACAAGAGCAATCGTGCTGAAGTAGGGAAAAAGCAGAACAAAAACAGATCAATAGTGAAGTTAAGTCGATAAGTTGAATGAATCGCTTCTGATGTGTGGAGCCCGGAGCCACTTTATCTGCCACCTCCTCAGGACACGACGGCAAATCCTGGGGATGCTGACGGTCTGTGGACTGACTGTGGGGTCAGACCAAGACCTCAGCAAACCAATCAAATCAATTATGGGATTTTCAAAATAAATCTTGTATCTTAAAGGGCCTATATTATGCAAAATCAACTTTTTGAGCTTTTAACTGTATTATAAGGTTTGTTACTCACAAAAAACAACCCCAAAGTGGTATTTTGATCCATTTACGTGTTTCTGATTATTTTCCTAAAACCCTGCGCTCTGAGCACCAGCCCCTCCCAATCCAATCCAATCCATGATCACTTGACCGGTGATCAACAAAAACACTTTCATTTCCAATGCATAACATGCATAGCAAACGTCATCCATTATTGCAAACGTTTGGATGTTGTTTGTTTTCATAGAAATAAATGCAGACACGCTGCCAAGGCTGGCTATAGGTTCACGTCCTGAAATGGGCGGCACCCACAAGGAGAGAAAGGCAGAGCCTCGGAGATCTAGTCGTCTTACTTCTCAATACGAAAATTTTGATTTTGATTTGATTTGAAATGGTTTATTTCAAGCAATCAAATAGGAGTAATACACAAAAGCAATATAATCATCAGTTGTACATTCATACAGTAACTAATCAAACTTAGGATAATTAGACATAATTAATAAAAATTGCTTGAAAGGGAGTGGAAAGAAGCGAACTTATATAATCCCACCCCGTTATACTATAACCATTTTGTTTCATGATTTATCAATATCCGGTTCCTAGGTTTTATCAGACAGAATTAAGAATCAGTGGGCTGTATCCATTCAGTTAAGGTGGTAGTCCGGCCCACACACGAAGAGTTAAAATCACAAGAATGTTTAAAAAAGAAAGCAAGTTTCTTGTCCATTCCTGTGTCGAGTTATGATTTTTAAAGAAATAACCGAAATGCGCAATTCCGCCACTAGGGGGAGCAGAGGAAAGGCAAGACAGGTGAAACAATATATCTCTGCATGTGCCAAAAGCGAAACATAACAGCTCTGTGTCTGGGTAAGATGCACCTTGGTTCCCTATGAGCCTCACCACTGTTATGTTGGTATAAGATGACTGGTATTGGACACACCAATGACCTACATGTTGTCAAAAAGTGAAGTGGAGTGAAGAGCTTTCCAGGAAAATGGACAGAGTTTTTTCTTTCGTTCACGAAGCTGAATGCAAAACCCCCATGCTTGGTATGTAATCAACAGGTTGCATTATTCAAAGAATATGACATTCAGCACCACTAAGAGACTTACCATAAAGAAAAGTTTCTGGATTGCTTCAGTGTCAGATGTAAAATATTCAGTCTGTATAAAATTAAATAGACCAACTTTTTTAATATAATTTTATTCGATATCCATTGGCCTAAGTGATTAGGCTACTTGCGTTGGTTGAGGCACTTTTTCCAAATTGAGTAAAAAAACTAAAACAAAGCTGTTATTTTGCTTTTATGTTACTGGTCCGGCCCACTTGAGATCAGAGGGGCTGGATGTGGCCCCCGGACCAAAATGAGTTTGACACCCCTGCTCTGGGGTTTCATGTATTCTGCTTCTTCATTCTTTTACTTTTTGTCAAATTTAGCAGTTTTTGGACAACAGCAAACCTTATTGGTAAACAACAACCATCCTCAAAAAGATTTTCTATTTTTTTTTTCATTTATTTAGGGTTTTGCCCATCATTATCCTATTAAGTACAACTTCTCAAACCCTTTAAACATTTTCCGAAAAGCTAAATCTTGATCGGGTCTCTAGTTATTTTTTATGGAAATCTTTGACATTTTTATTGCAAATGTGTTGTTTTTAAAACAACAATTTCTCAGATCGATTTTGATGCATATTTTTTTTTTCATTGCTAGATTTCATTTTTTAAAAAGAGCTTCTAAAAGTGTTCATTTAAAAAGGCAAAACTACAAAGGAGTAACCTTGAGAAACTCTTAGGGTCCCTGAAGTCCAAATCACACCGACAAACCACTCAACACAAAAACATGTTAAAAATCACAATGATAGTTTAAAAAAATCAAAACAAAACAATAGTATCAAAATCAAAACAGAATCCCCCCAAAATTATAGGAAATAAAAATGTTTGGAAAACAAAAGTCATTTCCTGAAATGAAAAAAAGAAATATATATATAAAAAACATATGAAGAAGCTTGAAAAGGTAATCTTTTTCAAATGCATCTAATGTCCCAATAGCTTGTCTTCCTAAGATGTGTATAAGAGACAGTATATATATATATATATATAAACACATGAAGAAGCTGAAAAAGGTAATCTTTTCTCACATGCATCTTCAATGTCCTGTAAATCAATTTTGTTTTCTGAAATGTTTCATTTTTATTTCATTTTATTTTTTGGAATCGTATATTTATTTCTGAAATGTTTTTTTTTCTTGTTTGCTTTTTTACTCATGGTTGTGACGTTTAATATGTATTTGAGTGATTAGTTGGTGTGGTTTGAACTTCAGGACCACCGTACTCTACTTATCCTTAAAACAAACCATAACAAAAGCCAAAAAATGTCTTAATCACTCGTTTCCTCCAGTTTATTTCCAAATGAACTGGAGGAAACGAGTGATTAAGACGTTTGTGCAGAAAAGTTCATTTATTTAAAATGGCTAATATTGTCTGTGTTAAAGGAAGACAATTTCCACTGGGAGGGAGGATGCCGAGTCTGTCTTCCTGCGCCCACCCTCTAATTTCCTCTTCCTTTGTGTTTAGGTGACCATCTGGGAGGCGCTGACCAACAGCAAGCCAGGAGCGCACCCCCTCTCCTGTGACCCCAGTCGCGTGGAGAGGTGGGCGGTACATGTTTCACTCCGAACAGATACCGTTTCAGTGGAATGTAACGGCGGGGATTTTCAGCTCAGAAAGATGGACGTCCCTCTGTGACTTCCTCTGGGCTGCGGCGTTAACTCTCCTTCAGACTGTGTTCCTTTCAAACCCTTCTGCTGCACTTTCCTTCCATCCCTGACTCACTTCCTGGATCTCTGTCCTTTCCTCCTCGCCTCCATTATCTCATCCATCCTGCTTTTCTTCTCTCATCTCCTATCAGCTCTGTGTGTGTGAGGAGAGGAAGATGCTTGTTTCCTGTTGCCGCAGTGGGCAGATCTTTTCAGAAGCTGCTTTTTCTCTGGGTTTTTAACAATTGACTGTACAGGACAACTGGACTAAGTGATCCTTCCATCCTGGCATTCCAAACAGGAAGTACCCGCTGGCTCCAAGAAGCCAAAATCCCATAGACTTCAATAGAGAAAAAAAAAGCCGTTACTCAGTCATTCTAATGGTCAGAATGAGCATTCTTGCTCTAATACCTGTTTTTTCTCTCCATATTATTGATTTCTTTCATGATATTTTTCTCTGTAGTTATTCAAGTCATAAACTGAGCAACCAGAGGCCTCAATACAAGTATGTGGTCTAACGTCAAATGTTTAAAATATTCTCTCACGCCCACCTCTAAGTTGTAGGGGTGTGGCCTCCCAACAACCTCACCCCTGATTGGTGGAAAGCTTCCAAGGAGAACGATGACTCAGAATGATCACTACTCCACACGATAGCATCTGTATCGTGAGAAAATGGCGACGGAATTGACCTCATTTGGGTGAGGTTTTTCTGTGGCTGACGTCACCATCACTCTCTCACTCCAGTTCTCTCATCCAGTCAAGGGTTCTAACAAGATGAAGCCTATTCTGCTGCCTTTTTATTGGGATTCAGACGTCGTCAGTTAGTAGTGGTTGGTTTGAGTCCTTGTTTCTATGGTAACCACTCTTACCAATCAGGTGTGAGTTTGTTGGGAGTTCAGACCCCTACCACTGGAAGGGGGGCTCGAAAGAATCTCCCAGTCAAATGTTTTTTGAATGTTCAGCATTGGGCCACCTGCTTTTATTGAGGCATCTGATTGGTCAGTTTATAACTTGAATAACTAAGACTACAGAGAAATATCGTGAAAGTTTTTTTTGGGATTTTTTAACGCAGTTCCTTCTATTACATTGAGGTTCAGGTTGAACTGGATTATTTATCATTAGTGGGTTTTATTTTCTCTGAAACACAAATTTGTCTTCAACCGCTGTTCTTCCCTGTGCTGCTGCATCTCTGACCAGGACCCCGCAGCACAAGCCCCGCCCCCCAACCAGCCTACACTCCACACCCGCCAAGAAGCAGCCGCCCGCCTGCAGCTACGACAGGCAGCTGCGCATCGCCATGGAGATCTCAGCCCGCGAGCAAGAGGAGGCGGATCTCAGGCGGCGGCAGGAGGAGGAGGACCTGCAGCGCATCATTCAGCTGTCACTCATGGAGAAATGAGACGGCTCACCTGGAGAGGAGGACAAGGGGAGAAGGTCTGGAGCTGGGGCACTTGGGAGAGAAGGGCAGAACCGGCCACCATAGAAGCTTCGGAAAAAAACCAAACTAGTGGTTCTGTCCGATATTGTTCTTCCATCACCTCCACCAGATCTTCCCCCTGAAGCCATGCGGCTGTTGGAATTCAGACAGCCAACAAGGGAACACCAGGTTCCCCTCTATGGTGCCACATGGTACTTCATGGACCAGCGCCAGTTTACAACCAACACATCCAGAACAAGTTTGGTAGAACACTTCTGTGGGTTTGCAGGATTGTGACTCTGCACCGAAAGCCCCCAAACAAACACAACCAGGGAGCCCATTTCCACTGAGAGGTTCCTCCAGTTTGTACTGGATCCATTCAGGGGCCGGCACTCTTCCTAAAAGCAGAGACAAAATAAATGTATAAAACAAAATCAGACTTCTCTGTTTTTTTTTATAAGAGTTTGAAAAGTCTGCTTCAACTTGATTGTTTTTGGGTTCGCACAAAATCCAGATGTACTGTACTTAGCTGGTGGTTTATCACATATATGACTGTTAATGGATGTTGATGAGTTTGAGCACAAAGTCAGGACAGTTTTAGCCGACACAGGGTGCACTAACTTTACTGTATGCCATGAATTTGTCCCAAACCCTGCGTGTTGTGAGTTGAATTGAGGGACAGGGCCGGTGTTTTCACAGCGATGAGACGCAGGAACCACAGCCGCTCACTTCTTTTTGGTTTCATCACGCCACATCACCTGAACGATGTTTCTGCATGATGTGCGTCCACTCTGATTCACGGTTCCACTAACTTAACCAATAGGGTTTAAAGTGACCCAGTCAGTTATTTTAAAGGAGCTTCAGGCTACTGAAGCCATGAAAAGAAGGACTTTTCCCTGGTTTTTTCCTTTTATTGGTCATTTTAATATGAGCACAATCTGAGGTGATCCAGCTCTGCCTCAGTGGGTTTTTCCTAAAAAAGCTTAACTGGTTTTACAAACTTTTTTTTTTTTACTTTTTAAAAAAAATGTCTCAGAAGGACGGATGTGTTACGATGTTTCTCGATGTACGCTGAGAAGTGGATTTCAATTTATCAAATAAAGGAGAATCTTTTGGAAAAGCTGTTTTGTTTTGTCCAATTTGTGGGAAGTCATGTAACCCTTGTGCTATCCTAGGCACTTTAACATTGGGAGTTGGGTCATCTAGACCCACTAGACAGTGCGCTGAACCTTTATTCTTCAATGATTTGTGATCTTCACTGGTGTCCATGGATTCCATGAAATCTTTCCACCTTTATCCACCTTTGTCATGGTAGGGAGAACACGTCAATGGAAGGGTGGGGTCACCT
This sequence comes from Oryzias sinensis, assembly GCA_037389245.1. NCBI lineage: Eukaryota > Metazoa > Chordata > Actinopteri > Beloniformes > Adrianichthyidae > Oryzias > Oryzias sinensis. The sequence goes on from CM074488.1 coordinate 27,364,001, forward strand.
GGACCCCATAGCACAAGGGTTAATATCTCTATATTTGTATCTTCTGTTGGCTATTTCCAGCAGGATAAGGTGCCATTTCATAAATCTGGAATCATCTCTGGTTTCTTGAACATGAAAATGAGTCACCGGACTCAAATGGCCTTCATAGTTGCCAGATCTGAACCCAGTAGATCACCTTTTGGATGTGGTGGAACAGGAAATTGGCATCATGGATGAGCAGCCGACAGATCTGCAGCAACTGCATGATGCTGTCATGTCAATATGGACCAAACATCTGAGAAATGTTTCCAGTACCTTGTTAAATCTATGCCACCAAGGATTATGGCAGTTCTGAAGGCAAAAGGGGGTCCAACCCGGTACTAGTAATATATTTTTTCCTGTCATCTACAGAGAAGGCAGCTTTCCCAAGCAGAGCAGTTTTTTTATTTTAGCATTTGCAACCTCCACCATCTACCGTGACACGGATTCCCGGCGTCTCTGTCTGAGTCACGCAGGTGTTTTTGCATTGACAGCAGAGGAGGAGGAGGAGGGGAAAAAGGGAACAAAAAGACTGTAAATTCCAAAAAATATAATATGGACAGTAAAACAAGAAAAATGCTGCAAAATCTTGTGAATGGGGGGCCACCTGTAGACCGTGTGGAGTGTGTGCACATGCTGGGCTAAAAGTATGTGAAATGAATTCCTACAGAGCCAGTGACAGAAAATCAGACGCTCATCAGTGAAAAAAAGAAGCCGAGACATTTAGTGTCCCTTACAGCAACTATTTTCCATTATTGAAAGTTGAAGCTTTTAAACTCAGATCTCTCTCATTTCAAAATGTTACAAAGATTGAACAAGACTGCCATGCAGTATTTGTTTGTTAGGATCAAACCTCCAGTTTCCATACAAACCTTTAGAAAAGACTCTTTCCCTTTGCTTTTTCTGTTGCAGCAGGGCTTCCAGCGCCCGACATCCCAGGGTTTAATTACCCACATGAAACAGTAAGTAGGTAAAATGCCAGCCCGAAATAAATTCCACTGATGGAGGCTTTTCCCACAGGGGCAGACGGGATGTGCTCTTAGATAAAGTTGATTAAAATACCAGCCTAAACAGATTTTCTATCATCCAGATGGAGATTAACTTAATCTGACAAAATTAAAGGTGATTTTTACCTGCAGATCTGACCGCTACAGAGTAACTTCAGCCTCAATAGAGCTTTGCAGACAGAAATACGGAAAAATACACGTTAGCCAGCAGGTGGCAGTATATGCAGCTTCCTGTCACTTCTCTTTTTTTAAATGGACTGTTATGGAAAGTGTTTAAAAAAAATAAAAAAAGACAAACAAGATGAGATCTTTGTTACGGTTTAATATAAAATCTGAATAAAGACATGTCTGTGCACGTAGGAAACAAAACCACAGAGACGAGTTTATGGAGAAAACAGTGCAAAAGAATCCTCCCCACGCTGAAACATTTCAAAATAAAAGACAACTCATTCAATCAGTAAAGTGCGTTTTCTGACAAAAAGCCCCGTCTGGTTGAAGTTCTGGAGACTCTGAAGAGGCAGCGAGGGTCACACGAGAACAAACAAACACGCTTTCATGAAAAACAAAAACAAGACAGAGTCAACAGGGGGCCTGATATGCACCGTCAGTCAGTTCAGTTTCCAGGACACGGCTGTGCAGGCAGACCTGTCCACAGCTCACACACACATCCAGTGGTTTACATGCAAACATGAGTTCACCATTTATGTCTCCCGTTCACACACATCATGCCGTCTCGCTCACACGTGTGCTCGGCTCCAGGTGCATCCGGTCCATTGCACGGAAGTTACATAGTGTTGTACATGAGAGCGGCCGCTCGTTTCTTCTCTGCGGCTCTGCGGGAACGTCTGGCGTGACCTCTGCCCTGCTGGCGGGATGCAGGGCTGCATCTCCCATCTGCCTCGTCCGCCTCGCCTTTGTCGTCTTTTGAGTTGTCGTGGGTGGAAAGGCGCGGCGGCGGTGGTGACGGCGTGACACAGTTGGACGAGGCTGTGCTTTGAGACAGCACCTTCTGCTTCTTCCAGGCGTCGTCGGGGTGAGACTGGGAGACGAGGTGGGAGTTCTGGGGGTGCGACCGGGTCCTGGCGTGTGGCCTCAGGTCCAAGTTGCTGAGGTCGTTAGCCGACAGCTCAAGGAAGTCCAGTTTAGCTAAGGAGGCGGATCGCTTCATGAGAGAAGGGGTCGTGAGGCCTGCCTGGCGGATCCGAGCCTGGAGCTCCAAGGCCCTGGGCCACGCCATCTGCTCAACATGACCCCGCCTTTCTCCTGTGTGGCCTGAAGGGCTCGCTTCAGAACTCTGTCCTTTAGAACCCTCTGGTTCCGTGTCCATCGCGTCTCTGAGTCTCTGCGGCTGCTCTCGACTGACCCCCTCGTGCAGGAAGGCCTGCAGCTCCTGCAGCGTCTGCTGGATGCACTCCAACTCCTGCGTGCTGCGAGCCAGGCTGCTTAAGGCCTCACAGCCAGCGCCGCGGCCCTGTGGACCAGAGTCCGACCTTTCATCCGTGTGCGATTCCTGCAGAGTAACTCCACGAACAGATACTTTGTGTGAAACAGCCTGGGAGGCAGCGGGACACTCCAGAGCTTGAAAGGCTCGTCTTTGTGAATGGGTTGAGGTATCTTGTAGGGACTCTTTTAAAGGACTGGTGGGGGTCAGGGATGGTGCCCCCACACAGCTTTCTTTGGATGTGTGTACTGTAGTGGGTTCAGCACCTGGGACTTGGCTGGATGGTGGGCTGGAGGAGCGTGAACGTTGGGTGGGGTTCAGCTCAGAGTGAGATGCTGTCTGCTCCTCGACATCTTTGGATTTAGCGGCGGCACAAACCGCTGTGGTCTCTCCCTGAGTAGTCCTTAGCTCTGAAGGAGGTGGGGCTGACTGGACAGGAGGCGGTTCTGGGCTTCGAGGGCTCGGGGACAGTCTGACGGGAGCGTGCTCAGCGCTGGGAGACTGCAGCGGAGACCGCTCCTGCTTAATCTTTTGCTCCAGTTGCTCGGTGGCTCGCCGCACCGAGCCGGCCGGCCTGTCGCGAGGCACCGTGGAGACGAGCGGAGAAGATATAATGATGTGCATAGCTTTAGGAGGCTCCACCTCCTCTACGAGATCCAGTCGCAGAAGCTGGGAGCTCTGAGATGACACAGGTAACGACGAAGAGGAGGATGAGGTAGTGATGTGGGGGGAAGTCGAGGGGTTGGATATGGCTTCGATCTCTGTGACAATATGGCGGACTGATATTCCGTTGTCATGGTGATTGGGAGCAGACTGGTCAAGAATGACTTTATGGTCGCTGACTTCATCCTGAGGATTGAGGCAAAAAAAAAACATAAAGTACACGCTCACATCAGACATCACATAACTGGCTAAAAATCTCTGCAGTTACTCTTCTATTCCACTAGGTGTCAGTCTCATAAACACTGATAATCCGGCTGAATTTTAGAGCTGCAAACATCTATAACAACCAAAATCTGCTGTCACACGATTCTCTGATAACACAAAAAGTTAACAGTAGGGATCTCATTTGACTTAAAAATAAATATGCACATATATACTCATTATTAATTACTTCCTGTCACAGGACGATATTACACAGAATATGACGCTTCAAATAGCCAGATTTCTTTTACCAAATTAAAAAACTTTGATTGGAGAACCAAATAAAAGAAGCCATTTTTACCTGATTCTTCCCATCTCGCTGCTCCTCTTCCTCACTGGCTTCTTCCTCTCCGTCAGATGAAGGCGGCGTTTTCCGTTGTAGCTGCTCTGAAGGTGTCTGAATCTGCCCGTCTAGCACCAGGCCCAGGAACTTTTCCCGCGCTGTAAAGAAGTCGATGCTGTCTGTGCTATGGTTGGACGAGCCGTCCGCCTCGCCGCGGCTTTCGGTGGAGCTGCTGGTGTGCAGCTCGCTGAGATTGTTGTTGTCGTCGCTGGCGGGCAGTGTTGTGGGACTGTCAGGGCTGAGGGGCGTGTTTGTTTCACTAGATTTGTCTGAAACGGAAGGAGATGCTAAATCCGAGTCGCCGGATCCCAGAGACAGAGGGCAAATGTCCTCCAGGGCGGCGCCGTTGGGTAAATTCAGCAGCAGCTCTGTGGGTTTGCGTTTGGGCCCTGAAAGGGGCAGATGTGAGGGAGGACTGCGGCGAACTCGCTGCAGTTGAGGCGTCGGCGGCAGGATGAGCAGGGCCGGAGGGGGATGCGGCAGAGCAACGGGCACTGTGACAGCCACGCTGGCAGAACAGTCCAGCCTTTCCTCTGGGATGACGGTGGCGGCGCGGGGTCGGGGGAGGGGGAGGACGACGGGCTTTCCAGAGTCTGACAGCAGCTCCCCTTGAAGCAGCGACTCGCAGCTACCAGCGGAGAGCGTGTGCGAGTCGGCAAAGTGCGCGTCATCCGACTTGCCGGATTCTTCCGATTCAGCACCAAGGGCTTGCAGCACGGCCACACCCAGGAAGTGATGCAATGATGTGGAGGTATTGTTGTTGTGGGAGTCGGCGCGGACCAAAGACGGACACGGAGCTTTGCAGATGGATGCTGGGCGGTCTGACAGCTCACTGTCGGAGTGGGAGCGCCATAGCTTATTGTGCCTTTGTTTACTGCGGAGAAAAGGAAAAACAAAATTGGGTTGGTGACAAAGCCCTGCAGAGGGTCACACACACACACTGGTGTACACCCGCCCACCTTGCCAACAGTATTCCCTGATACTCCTCCAGCTGTTTCATGAAGGACGGGTTGGGCTTGGTGACGGCGCGCCTCTCCTTCACATAGTCGAAGGCCGTGTCCAGATCCCAGCCGTACTCTTTCATGGCGTAAGCGATCACGGTGGAGGCAGAGCGGCTCACTCCCATCTTACAGTGGACTAGAACCTTCACGCCGGCTTTCCTGAAGGCGGAGCAGAAAGACAGACGCTCTTTTACCGCATCACTGGGAAGCTGAGGGATTTGCGTGCGCACCGAGCGCGGGGTTGCTTACTTGGCTTTGGTGATGAACTTGTACGTTTCGTTCCAATACTCCAGCAGGTTGGTGGCCTCCTCGTCATAAACCCGGATGTTGTGGTACTCAAACATTCCCGGGAAAAAGTTGTCTATTTCTCTGGTGACATTGAGGATGTAACGCACTCTATATAAAGAGAAACAGAGGGGAGCGTTTATACCCTCACACGTAACTATGACGACAAAACACACAGCATCATCTCTCCACTTGTTGTTGATCAGACGTGTACGCTGAGTTGCTTCCCTTACCCGCTGCTCTGAAGCTCCTCCAGGTTGGAGGCATTCCACTCTGAGCCCTGCAACCCAAACAAGCGTTGATCAACCTATGTGCAACTTCATCGAATGAGGGGCAACCAATTAAGGATGAATGTTGCCTAGGAATGGGTACAGAAACTCTGTGCTAAGTTGGTACCGGTACCAGTACTACATAAAACATGGGTATCTGTGCTTCACTTTGGACTTGTTAATCACCTGTTCTCTACTTAGTATTGGCGAGCAATTCTAGCCAATCATTTGACCTTTCCAGTGATTGTGGGCGGGCTCATATAAGAATGGGTGAGACCTTGAGGGTCAAACTGCCGAAGGCAAAACAAGAGAAACTTTGGCTAAACTTCACAGCAAAATCTTCAAATTCAGCGACCTGATGGATAAGACTGACGAGTACGATCCTCTCGAATAAGGCCTACATCATGAACGATGAACTACGGTACCCATGCGTACTGTTGCCTCCAGAAACTGTTTCGTTGCCAGAACGTCCTAATTCTTACCAGAAAAACGTGGTCAAATATTTCCGTAGGGCTGTCCATCTGTCCCAGGATGATGATCATTTCGTTGTCGATGAACTCCTTAAACTCCCTCAGATTACAGACCATCTGTATCTCCAGCTCTGTTCGGATCTAAGAAACAATGAAACTAAATCACTTGATGGAATTTATTGGAAACATTGAAAGTAGCAAAAGCGATCGAGTTCAAAGGTCGCTTTCGGTTGCATGCTGCCTGTTGCACTGGTGTAAAGGGTTAAAAACCGGAGATGCCCAGAACTTTACCTCTTTGCATGTGACATTTTCCAGGTCTTTCTGCATCATGATCTCTCTGAGACGCATCCTGATGAGTCTCTCTGTGCGTTCCCTTTCTGTGGGCCTACAAACACACACACAAACACACACACACACACCTTTAATATGCTGACTCCCTACAGGCCCAAACCCCAGGGAAAGAAAACAACCCCGTCACACTTCCTGCCCCCATCCTTGCCTCCTGTTGATTCCTTTCCGCAGACTCAATGAAATGACTTGCTCAAGTGGAGAATTGAAACTTCGCAGAAAGATCTGCGTGTGCGGCCTCTCTGCGATCTTCAACAAAGTCCTCCTGGAGAAAATCTCTGTTGTGCCGCCCGGCTTTGTTTATACCCTCACTGCTGGGAGACGCATTTAGCCTTTGGACGTCACACGGATCATACCAACAACTGCTTTAATTACCTCTCAGGAGAGGAGCACAGATAGACTTGAAAAACAATAAAAGCCTGTTTATCTAAATGCTAAAAGTTCCGCTCTGAACTTGGGAGAACCAGTTTTAAAGTTGGGAGGGTCAAAAGGCTTTTACCATCACAAATTAAAAGCAGCTTAGTTACCATCATTCAGGGGTTTCTACACAATATAAAACACATCCAGACTGTGAGTGTAATAAGGTATGGATAAAGAAAAACCCAATGGGAGGAACTGTTCATATGGACACCAGAATAAAGGGAATTGTGCCGATAATGTTTATGACACTTCTTTGAAACGCCAATAAAAGGTGGCTATTTACAGTCATAACAATTCATCAAGCAGAAAAACAAGCTCTCATCAGGTTTACAGGGAAACAGTCTGATATGTCAACAGACAGGTCTTGAAGCTCTGGCAGCCACAATGTACGGGAAGACAGAAGGAAGCTCATAAAGCCTCCTAACAATGGCTTGAGAGGCCATGTTTTTATGAGGGTTGACAGATGTCAACCCTTTTTTTTCTGTCCAGCTCCACTCCAAGTCTTCCACATTCTTTCTATTCAGAGAAATCAGGTGCAGAGATGCTCGCCACCTGTTTCAGTCCGTTTGTTGCCTCGCTGCAGCATTTCAATTTTTCCAAAAGTAAATTGAGACCTAAGCTATTTTGGACACTCCAGGATCTCTGAAGAGAAGAGTGTGTGTTAAGGAGACGCTCCAAATACATAGTGAAGCATGTGACTCAAGCAGCAGTAAGGGCTGGGTTGACATTAAAGACAGATCTAGAAGCCCTGGAATTCCCATTTCTTGAAGCTAAAGCTAAGTTTTCTAAACATCTGGACATGTTCTTACTCGTTGCAGTTAAACCAGAACATCTGAGACATCAGCTGATCCGAGCTGAAGCCCACTGGTCTGCTTCAGAGAAAGGCAACATTTCCCCCAGGAGTAGCAGTTGGGCAACGGCACGTCATTTCTGACCTTGTGTGCATGCAGCTCCAGTGAAACACCTTGCACTTTCTCTGAATCTCTGATGTAAGCCTGCACTGCAGCTGGAACGCCTCTGAGGCCCGTTCACACCTGACAGGTGCAGCGTTCACACTCGAAAAAAAAAGAAGCTTTTACAGAACCAATCAGAAGCCGAATCTAAACACTGCTGGATTCATGTCCATTCTTGTGCTTTTAGAGCCCCACAAATGTGAATCTGTTTAACATAAAGGTGTAAAGTATGTGCAGGATAATTTACGAGTTTTCTTTCTATTGAAACTATTTAGAGGAATTTGACACCCCAGTACGGACACATACTGAGCCTTTGGATTCAAGTCCCTGCTCCACAAGCATCAAACTGCTCAGATGCTTGAGTGTGCGGCGGCTGCGCTTCTTTTCCACTCACAGGTCTGTGAAGAGGATGGGGGAATTGGCACGATATGACTCCACATCCTGCATGGCGTTCCATTCGTTGATGCAGAACTGGCTGGAGGACACTCTGCTCTGGTAGTAGCTGACCCAGGTCAGGAACAGGCTGCCTGGGTAGTAGTTATGGCAACGAGCCACCTCGCAGGCTTTGTGGAGCGACTGCAGGGCGGACCTGAGGACCGCGAGAGAAAGGATTCACACTCTGCTGTTCTCTGGATCAGACAGGATCCATTTTGAACGTCAGCCGAGATAAGCTAATGCAGCACAACTGCAGAGGATTCAGAGGAAGTAAGGGGGGGGGGGGGGGGGTCAGAGGAAAGGCAGAAGAATGGAGGGATGGGGAAATGTGAACACAGCATCGGCATGTGAGATTAGGAAGAATGGAGGGTGAGCTCAAAGATAATTCACAGGAAGAGGGAAGGGAAGGAGGCTAAAACTTTATCTGAAGATTGGAACCACTGCTCACCACATGGCCTGGACCGACACCGGCTTAAAGACATGAACTCTGTTGACGGTGGACACGCTGAAGCCGCTGCGGGGGGGGGGGCACAGGGACAGATTAGAGACGGCGGCCGTAAACAACAAAGCTTTCAACAAGACCGGCCCAAGAGGAAGGTGGAGGAGAGCGCCGCCTCACCCGTCTCCGTCCAAGTGGATCATGGTGTCACTCCACAGAGGTAGAACCATCCCCACAGTGCAGCAGCTGGAGGGCAACATCAAGAAACAAACAATCAGAGCCTGGCTGAGCATGATAAAACAGCAGAGGCCGACATGTGGAGTTTAGCCTCAGAAACTTTGACTAAACATATGGAGGGGCTCTACATCTGACCATTAATGTGAATCCATAGCATTTTCACTCCAACAACCACAAATAAACACAAATTTAAGCTAAAACACACAAAAAAACCAGCTAATATCAATGACCCTGTGCTTCCAGGATGCGATTTCGGCCGTCTTGATGGCACAACAGGGTTCCTGCGGCACCCACCTATCAGAGGAGACAAAGTCGATGCCCAGCACAACGCTCTCCTCTGTGTCCTGTCTGCCGTTGGTGGAGACCACCACCATGTAGCGGGTTACCTGAGGATACGCACTCTCCAGACGCACAGCCTGTGGGAACAGGAGCACAAAGACTGAAATAAAAAGGCAGACAGCAAGTCAAAGTCTTCCTCAATTTAAAAATAAAACCTTTAAGTATTTCTGCTGTCAAGAAAGTGCTGCCTCGGATTGGAAATATCCATAATTTATACACTAAACTGGTCGGGTTCAAAGCATCCGACTGTAACTGAGGGACTTTCACTTTTATTTCCAAAGATTTTGGGGTTTCTCTAAGAGGGCAGACAGCTTTGGTGGTCAATCAAAAATAGTTTGTACTTTTACGAGTATTAATGTTTCTGTTGGTGTCTGTAAAGATGAAACTAGAGTTCTTTTTTTTTTAAAAACAGGCCAAGTTTCAGTTCTTTTGGTTTCTGAGCATAGACCTGAAACCAGACACTCTAGAGGGCGAGCTCCCAGACTGCACCACCAACCCTGGAGCCAAACTACCATGAACACATGCAGCCAGTGGGACACTCACCAGACGGATGTTGTCTTCAGGACGCAGCACAGTGAACATGGTCTGAAGATGCTTTTGAAGATCGCCTGGATAAAAAGGATCCCCAAACTCCATTTTAGAATCAACACAGGAGCAAAAGAGTCTCAATAAGACAAACGCACGGCGTTCCCTTGTGTACCTCAGGGGTTACGTTCTAAAGTCTGCAATAGGGGGAAAATTGTGAAGTAGGAATATGGATGTTTTAAGACCATAAAACCCCTCATGACACACTTAATATTTTGTTTTTAAACATTTTTACACTTTTCTCTCTTGTTTAAACTCTTAAAGTTCAAACCGTTGTTGAAAAATATAGTTTTACAGAATGAAAACAAAGTTCTGATCACGATCGACGATTAATGGAGATTTGGCAACCTGAACACATTATGTAAAGGAGACACGGCGGAGATTGATTGACAAGGTCTACAGCTTGTAGATCACAGTGCGCCTTAAAAATAAAATGAAAAAAGGATGCAAAATTGTTCTGAAAAAAGTCTGCATAGCAGTGCGACTGTGAAAGGTGAATCATGATGAATGAGGGAACACTGCGTCATTTCTCTTGAACCTCAGAAACGCTGTTTCATCATAAACATGTTGCGTGTGGTGTGCGTCATGCCAACATGCTTTTACCAGTGTGTTTGTTCCTGCGCTGGCTGCTGCGAGGCCCAGAGTTCAGCGCGGGGCTTTTACCCCGGGGGAGGAAGAGGGCCGCGCCTTTCACAGTGAGGAAACTCTCACTGATGCTGAAGAGGGAAAAGAGGGGAAGGAGAAATGAGACGTGTGCAGTAAAAATAAAATCTTATGATTCGGCTTTGTAGATGTTTTTTTTTTTTTTTTTAATAATGCACATTCATGGTGGCTGTCTTGGACGGACTGTCCTCCACTCATGAACAACAAGGCGACTTTGTCAGTGTCACAATGCTCCTTTGAGCTGACTGGAGCTGAAAACAAGACCCGGGCCTGGACGTGAACTCAGAACACAATGTTCTCTGCTCCTCCACACAGCTGGACTGCACGCACAAACTCACAGCAACAGCTGCCAGCAGGGAGGGATGCATGGGAGGAGGCCAGGGGAGCAAGAGGGGAGTCGAAGCTGAACCCCCACCTCCTTTCCAAAATGTTTCAGCAAAGATAAGAGCTGGCAAGCAAACAGGGCTCCACAATTAAGGGGCTAGTAATAACTGGGGGGTCTGTTCCTTTCTAGAACGCTCAATCTCAGAAGGTGTGACTGAGGCTGAAGAGGACACCCAAGGAATTGAGGTCAGTGTTTGAACCACATAGCAAAAAAAATAAAGGTGCGTTGTGAGTACATGACTCACGCACACAACTTACAAAACTAGTTGGAAGACGTTATTGCGTAACCAGTTGTGAAAATGTGGGATTAATAAAAAAATACAATTATCTGGAGCTGAACTCATGAGTCAGAAGACAAAAACCGCAACCAATATTAGGAATCTAGCAGAGACAAGCGGAAATCCTACAGAATAAAAAACAATAAAATGCTTTCAGGTGGTGACACAACTGAAGAAAGGTTAATATTCTTTCAAATGTGAGTCTTTATTAAATAGAAAACCACTTTTAGCTACTTTGTTTTTTTACTTCTCCATTTAAAATAATAATAATAATATTAGAGAAGTTCAAATGTAATGTTATGCCACCCCAACAATAGTTCGTTCTAAGCAAAATGGAACAAATGGCACTACTGTTACAAGAGGAATCACTGATTCACCGTAAGCCAACCTGTTCAGGCCTAAACAAAAGGTTAGTTTCATAGCCTCTGGCAAGGGGATGACGTCGACACCACGCACATCTTTCTGGATTATGCAAACATCTGAGGTTTTGGACGCTCAATTTAAATACACATCACACAGAAAAGCTAATAAAAGCCCATGAAGAGCAGCTTTATACGCAGAGGCCTTTGGTGTTCTCAGTCACATGGTCATCCTGTCATTTCCCTCTTCCATCTGATCCTCCATCTAGCTGACTTCCCAAAGAAATGCTGGATCGGAGTAAAAACAACCCCCCCCCCCCCCCCCCGCTTTGCGCGGACCTCATTTCCCATCAACCACCCCCTCTGGACCCAGCTGTTTCCTCCAGTTTGGCCTTTGTCTGTACTTCTTGCAGCTCTTTCCTACTTTCAGCTCCTGACCTTCTCCTCCACCCCCTGCTGTGTCATGCCGTCCTCTGCTTCAGCCTTCCACCCCTCCACCCCGACATACTGCCCTCCGCAGTGACCATGTAAAGCAACACTGCCGCTCTCTCTGAAAATCCTTCATGGAGAGCGTGCATGCACACACCTGCAGGCAAGACCAGACGCACACAAATCTGAGCCAGACGGTGAGAAGGCTGGGGGCTGCCAAAGACAAAAAAGCTGCTAAAAATACACCAAGTCCTTTAAAAGTTGAAGCTATTGATAGAGCGAGCACAGACGGCTTACTGTACTGACAGCAGATTGGACTACCTGGAAGACCTCTGATGAGACTGCTGTCAGGCCCCCCAGCAGAGGAAATTATGCGGGCTCAGCTGGGTTGCCAAACGGGAAACAAACCCCGGGAAGACCAGGAATATTAATTCTAAGCAATCCAAAATAAAGTCACTACGTCTCTTCATGATGAATAAGTGCTAAAACAGCTGAAGATTCACAAATCCTGTTATTCTGACACGGAATTTCTCCACATGCTATAAAAAAGGCAATAAGTCAGAGATTTTGTCTAACTTTCATGCATTTTCTGAATATAAAATGTTGACTTATGAATTAAGTCAAATATAGCTGGTTTAGGGAGTATGATAAAAGCAGTACCAATGATTACTAATCATTGTAAAAACGAGCTAAATATCTTCAAAATGAATACGGCTGAAGATAATAAAAAGAAAAAAAAAGTGAGGACAGCTTAATAAAAACAACTATCTGAAAATAAAGCAAACAAATAGAACGATGAAACAAGCTGGAAGAAGCAAAATAGGGCAACAAGTTCACTTAAAGTCCTGTTGATACAGTGTGAGAGGGAGGGGTTGGACTGTGGCATATGGGGGGGGTCAGGAGCAGTAAGGGCAGGGATGTGGGAGGGTCGTCTTTCCACAAGAACACAATCCGGTTTTTGAACTGAAAAGAGCGGGTATCGGCTGGGCAGTCGTGACAGACACAATCATCACTATGTAAGGACCAGTCTTCACTGTGGGCAGATGACCAGGGTGACCCCCTCCTTCAGCCCCTCTCCATATTAGTCAGTCTGCAGAGAGCAGAGTGGGCTAAATATAAAGCTGGCTCTAAACTGGATAGGGGGCAGATCGTGCTAAAGGCCAGAAGAGTTTGCCATCGTGTCAGAAACGCACATATGGGAAGGAGTCGGTCGACCTGCTGTGAGCGTCTGAGCTGGAGTTCAATGCAAACATACCAAATCTAATGGGTTTTGATTCTCAAGTTCATGACTGAATTATAATAAAGATGTAAATTTGTATCCAAACTGTCATGCCTGAACCAATAATCGAGTTACGAATAACTGGATTTAGTCAACCATTCATTTTATTTGAAGAAATCTGAGACTTTCATAAAATGTATAAACTCTTACATTTACATTGCCAAAATTTAGATGAAAGAACCAGTTTGTAGTTAGAAATATTGGTAGAATCTGCTTTAAAGGAAAATCAGCCGACTGATTTGATTAGGAGGTTAGAGGAATTGGATGACGCCTATATCAGAAGAAGACAATAAATGGACAACAGAGAGCAGAGTATTCGAATTTGTGGATTTGACTCTCCAGAAATTCTAAAACGACATTCACACCAGAGCTTTAGCTCCAGAGTTGAAAGTCTGTCAACTACCTAAACCTTTTAACTGATTGGCGTTGATTGCATAAAGGTCTAAAAGCTACAGGGCAGTTTGATATATTTAAAGATTTAAACAGAGCCTCTATATGTTATTGCCCAATTAGACAGAGCCCTTCACATCGTTGACCAATCCAATGGTAGTACCCCCTTTATGTTAGCCTCCAACGCATTTTGAGAGTATAATGTAGGTTATGTCAACTTTTATTTAAATAAAACTGTTGCGGTGTCATGAAAATAATGTATTTGCTGTTTTTGTTTTGCTATTTATTCACGTTTCGCAAGTCATATCGTCATCACAATATGAATCACAATTATTGTACATCACAATTTATCCTTATATTGTGCCCTAGTCATAGCGCATGTTATTTAGGTGCCGCCGGCAACATCCCTAGTGATAAAAGGTTAAATAAACCATAACAATTCTACATCCACTTTACGGGCATCAATAGTTCCTGGAGCAGACAAGGTCTTCAATTATGTCGCCATGGTTATTGACATTTACTGTCTTCTAATCAGCCATACTGACAAAGATAACAGTTTGGCACGCCTGATTTCACCGCTAAAGAGTAACAACACAAAAATATTATATACTACTTCCACATTTCCCCTATGCTCACTTCCTCATTGCGTCTTCATCAGTGTTCTTTGGAAAACACAAACATGCAGAGCGGAAGAGAGTTTACCAGCATTTCCAGAACTGGTGACATCACAGTGTTCCAGTTTCCACAGGTAACACTTAGGTCTAGCGGTAGTTGCAAGGTTTGTGATTATCCAGAGAGAGGGTGGAAAAAACATGGGTCCATAAAAAATATTTTATAAACAAGTGTGCATAGGCCCTGAATTTCCAAGAATGCATGTGTGCACACTCGTGCACAGCCTTACGGACCTGAACCTCATAATGTTCCAACTCATTTCTGCTTTCTTGACCATTAGAACATGGTCTTAAACGAATATTTAACAAACAAAAAAAAAACATCTAACTTGGGTACACCCTAAAAAAACTGAAAGACAAGCATATTCAATAGTTTCACCAGAAAATCATATGCAAAATAGTTTAAAAAAAAAAAAAAAAAAACAATGCGACTGGAACAATCGCCTTCCTCTGCTCCACAGAAAAACCCAAATCACCCATACTGCACTTCAGTGGAAAAGGCTTCAAAGAGCCGCAAACATCAATTTTCCACATAAATTGATTGCGATTGAAGCAAAATTTGTTTAATCCGTACATGATATTGATTTCTTTTGTCTTCTTTAAAAAATAGAGATGTATGAGTACTAAGAAATGCAAGAACAGACTAGCCTTTGATCTGTGCTTGAGGGCAGACCACATGTACAAGTCAATAAAGCCCTAGCCCATTCACAAACAAAAAGGAGGCACTTTTCTTAGGAGTCTGCAGACGCAGAGATGACAGATAAGACAACAGAATGCATTCCCACAACAGATCTCCGCTTTGGTTTGAGATGCGCCACAAACGTTACAATACCAGCTCAAAAACCAAAACAAGATAGGTTATCTTTTATTTACATATTTAGATTGCAGTCTCACTGGTGGTGACTAGTTACATTAATTCAAAGTGCAAACAAGCTGCTCAGTTCTGCTTTACCCACCTCTGCCTGGCAACAGAAGAGCCATGATTATCCAAAGCTATAGCACCAAAAAAATAAAAATAACCAAAGAGTTGGATCAAACATCACTGGCATCACCTCTTGGTTGAGGAAGAAAGTAATGTGTTTGAGTGCAGCATTAGTCACGGAGGTAGAACTTTATCACCTGTGTTTCTGAACCTGCGTGACAGGTATGGTGACTCACAGGAAATTTGGAGCAATGGGTTAGGAACTGAGGAGAAAATCCCTGCTGCGTCACCGGACACAAACGGATACAGTCAGTCTATTTTTTATGGCTGACAACTAACTAAAGTGCAACTATCCAGTCACCGTGTTAAAGCTGTTTTACAGATTTCCTCTGGTTTCACGTTGAATACAGGTCAGATCACAACAAAAGCGGAGTTTAAAATTATAGTTTAACTTTGAAACTTACAGCTGGTTGATCTGATTTTTGGACACCACCGCGTCGTCGCCGAGGTCCGGCACCATCTTGGCTCCGCAGCACGAGCAAAAGCTGACCGCCGACCTGTCGTCGGAGCTGGTAACCGAGCCAAGGGTCATGCCGGCGGGGATTCCGAGGAGCGAGAGAGGGATGTCAGGTGCTCCCCCCCTGGGAGAACTTTTCCTTCTCCTACAACAAGATCATGTGCTCCGGCGGGACACGAGGAGAGACTAGTCCCGTTTGGAGCTTTTGGGTCGGTTAGAAGCTAAATCCTCAAATTGAAGCCGTAACTTGTTGAAGTTCAGCAGGGCGGGTTTTGGAAGTTTCTGCTTCCGACAGCAAAGTGTGGCTCCTCAAGAAAGCGACCGAAGAGCACATGTTAGAGCCGCTTCTAAAGCGTTCACTCGACATTATTCATCGCTGCTGAAGCCTCGGTGAGCCTTCCCCGCGTGCGGTACCGACACTAACGACTTTAGCCGACTCCGTCCCGGGAAGGGACGGAGGACGGAGGGAGGAGCCTGCTGACATGTGCTTTCGGGAAAAAACAGTAGGGACCCTGGAAGGGGGAGGAGCTTGGAAGAAGGGCCGCCCAGGCCAGCAGCTCCTCTCAGCTGAAGCGTCCAGCGGCTTCGACACCCCCCCCCCCCCAAACACAGCCCTGCATTTCAAACACACACACACACACACACACACACACACACACACACACACACACACACACACACACACACACACACACACACACACACACACACCCCCATTGATGACCGCGTGCTAACAAGGAGCATGCCCGCCGGGAAAATGCTTTCATGAATTCCTGCCTGTTCTATCTAACTCTATCTGTCCTAGAGCCCAAAAGGGTGTGAATGTTATTATTATTATCGTTGAAGCTAATGTAACCAAGTCAATTAAACCCATATGGGATTTGGGTTTGGCAATCAGACTCTGTCTGCTCCCACGTGTCTGGCACACAAACTCCGTGGCTGTGGTTACACAAATAAATAAATAGCAACAAAGATATGATATAAATTAAAACAGGCAGGTTGGGATGCTGCAGCAATGCTGGGGGAAGTTTATCACATTCAAATCCACTTCCAACAATCTTTTGATCTGTTTTCAAATAGTTCCCAGTGGTCTTTTAATTATGATTACACAAAATTTAGCCTCAATAAAAACAAAAAACAAAAAAAACATTTTCCTGGACAAAGTTTCTGCAGAGTGGCACTAGTTCATTAAAACTTTGTCTGAGTTGTGGGCGGAACCATAGGTGAAAAGCAACCCTGCCCCCTTCCTTTTTCGGATGCTCAGAGCTCTCCGTTTATGCACTCTCCGCTAGCTTACAGCCCCTCATGCCACAATCCCACTGGGCATGTGACGTGTGTTCTTGAATGTGCAATCTTAATTACATGTTTAGACCGTTGTGTTTACACTTCTACCGTTTACGAGCGCATGTCCACCAACAGTTGGAAGAGGGTTTGCACAAAATGTCAAAGCAGTGCAAATCTCGAGAATCTTGTGCAATAAAGTTCACAGTGTCTGTATTGTTAACTGACATGTTTTGACGGACGTCTTCGTCAGAGTTGTGGACAACTCTGATGTAGATAGAAGACGTCCATCGAAACATGTCAGGTATGAGAAAAACGGAACCCGCGTCTGATAACAAAAGAACCAAGAAGTCTTGTGAATCTTGTTCCAGGCTTTTTCTGTCACGGCTCTATTCTGATATATGAAAAAGTTGGTGACATAGATTCCATAGAACAAAGTGCAATTATTAATTTCACTGGAAGTGCTAGCTTGAAAGCGCATTCACACCCCAATGCTAACAATACAGGTGCAACAAAAATGCCAAACGGTATCAGAGCTCTCTAGCCGTACAGTTGTAACCCTTGTGCTATCCAAGGCACGTTAAGTTGGGAGTGGGGTCATCTGGACCCCACAAGACAGTGCGCTGCACCTTTTTTCCCCCAATGATTCTTGATCTTCTATGGTGTCCATGGATTACATAAAATCCTCTTCACCTTTATCCACCTTTGTCATGGTAGGGAGAACATGTCAGTGTAAGGGTGGGGTCATCTGGACCCCATAAGATAGCACAAGGGATAAGATGGCAGCTCAGACGAAGAAAACAAAGACGTACATGGATCTAGTCGTATACAAGTGGATGCATCCGAAGGGAGCAGAGCAGGTAGCTCGTGGTATTTTCTACGTCACAAATAAGCTCTTTTTCAAACAGCACTTTATCGTCTGCTCCTGATTTACAACCATTTGAATAAAGCAATACTCAATATGCAATTTTAATAATTGTATATATTTATATGTCCTCAATCATCAGAAAAATCCCACAAGAACAGGTTAAAAACACCTAAATGATTTTATCAGTAAAGCTCAAATGAAGGCATCAAGTACCGATTCTTCAAACTCTGTGATGGCAACACTGTTTTGATTCGTTTTATAGTCAATAAAGATTTTACATTCTAGGGGGCGTGCCAATGAGCCCTGGTTCTGTGTGAGCCTGCAACAATTTGAAAACCCAATAAAAACTGCAGCCCTCCTCATCATATACCGACACCAGTGTGCACAAAGTGCAGTAAATTGTGAACCAAAACATCTGCTGCAGACGACTTGCGACTCAGAGCACAGCCGCTATTGCCTTATGTTTCTGAAGAAGGGCTCATTTGAGTGAACAGTTTTCCAAAACACTGGAATCATCAATAGCATTTCTGACTGAGAAGTTGTGTTATGCAACACAAGTGTGGCTAAATAAACAAGGACATTCCAGTTCACGCTTACTCACCGTCTCTTGTGAGGTTGGGATCTAAGACATTTGTGAGCCTTTGATGATTATAGACTTCCTTAAAACAAACATTTTACTGTACCTTCTTCTTCCCGATACTCATTATTAAAAAAAGTTTAAAAAAAAATATTACGTCAGTATATCTTCTCCAACAAGCATGATCACCATTTGTTTTTCTGGCAGTGCTGGTGGTTTATTTTTTGAAAAGTGTCAAAAATAATGTCAAGTAGTAGTAGTCATGTAGTAGTAGCATGTAGTCAATGGAATCCAAGTTTGGTTAAGTTTAAGTTTGATTTTCTTTACAAAAGCAAAACAAAGGAAAAAGGCACTTCTAAAATTGAAAGCCAAAGCATTTTTACTTTTTAAAATTAATCTGCATTTTTAACCAAAACCTAATATCTAAGATCTAGCAGCTTCCATATCTAAATGCTTCCATTAATTAATCACTTTGAACCCGCTATGGGCTACTGCTGTTAGAAAATGCTTGACATTTCAAGAAGTTTTTTTTATTCTACAACAGCGCTAGATTGCGTGTTTAAACTCGAAACTATGAATGCTTTCTGCCGGGAGCGCTCCAACGCTTCGTCTAACTGTAACTTTATGCAAAACCTGCGTCCCGCAGAAGGCCGTCTAGTGAGTTCTGTAGAGAACTTTTTCCTGCCAGTTTGGCACACAAACACAGATACTCAGGTGCTCCAGTCAGGTGTTTAGTGTCATCAAGTTTACAGCTTGGAGGGGACTTATGATTTGTGGACAGGGAAACTTGAGAGGAATGTGGTGGTGTGTACATCTCACACAGTTGCCTTCCACAACCTGTTTTCCGTTGCCACTCGAAGGGTATGGGCATAAATATTTAGGTGGAATATTTATGCCCGTCTGCGCATTTCATGTGCATGTGCGCGTGAGAGAGAAAAATAGTCTAGTCATCCTACTACCCTCTTAAATAAGTAAATAATGCCAGCTGTTGAGCTGGAAATGGGTTACTGTTGACATTGTCATTTAAGGTAAGAAATGCACACAAACACAGCATTCATATGTTAGACCAATTCATATCTAAGATCCACAAAGTTTTACTGTACCAGACCCCTTCAATACATGAAAGCAACAACAGGGGAGGCAATAAGCTGTGTTATATGTTCAAATATGAAAATACAGCAAGTGAGCAACATCTTGCTTTCAGTTTAAATATTTTCTGACAACATGGCTCACTTAACCTAAGCAGAAGCACTTACCAAGAAGAAACAAGGAACCATCTTAACAGCAAGATAATAGGGAGCCACCTGTCCAAAAGATACACCAGCTAAATAGGTTTCTGTGAACATGTTGAGGGCAGGTTACCTGTAAACTTTAACACCTTAATGTCTATTTCCCATTTTAGCCACATTTAAATTATACCTGACACCATTCTAAGTGTTGGTAAGACGAAAGTCAATAAACTAAATTAAATCTATTTTTTATATGAAAAACTTGAGTTTGGATTTTTTTGTCTCTACATCCACATATTTAAAGTTTTATAACTTGTGATTTGTTAAACTTCCTACATAAATAAGGCACATGTACAGTCAGGACAATAAACATTTGGACATTTGTTCTAATGTACATTACCACAGTGAATTTTAAATAAAACAACTCAGATGCCAATGAAGTGCAGACTTTCAGCACTCAATGGGTTGAACAAAAAGATTGCATAAAAATGTTAAAAACTAAATCATTTTTTAAACACAATCCCTTCATTTCATGGGCTAGTAAGTAATTGGACAAAAGTAATAACTGAAAACAAAATGGTCATTACAAATAATTGGTTGAAAACCCTTTGTTGACAATGCTCTGCCAGGCCTTTACTGCAGCGGCTTTCAGTTGCTGTTTGTTTGTGGGCCTTTCTGTCTAAAGTTTAGTCTTCAACAAGTGAAATGCTGCTCAATTGGGTTAAGATCAGGTGATTGACTTGGCAATTCAAGAATATTCAACTTCTTTGCTTTAATATACTCCTGAGTTGCTTTGGCTGTATGTTTTGGGTCGTTGTCCATCTGTATTATGAAACGCCGTCCAATCAGTTTGGCTGCATTCACCTGGATTTGCGCAGACAGTCTGTCTCTGAACACCTCAGAATTCATTGGGCTGCTTCTGTCCTGTGTCACGTCATCAATAAGCACTAGTGTCCCAGTGCCACTAGCAGCCATGCACGCCCAGACCATCACACTGCCTCCACTGTGTTTTACTGATGATGTACTGTTGCTTTGGATCATGAGCTTCTCCAAACCTTCTCCATACTTTTCTCTTGCCATCATTCTGGTAGAGGTTGATTTTGGTTTCATTTGTCCAAAGAATGTTTTTCCAGAACTGTGCTGGCTTTTTTAGATGCTTTTTAGCAAAGTCCAATGTAGCCTTCCTATTCTTGAGGGTTCTGAGTGGCTTGCATCTTGCAGTGTACCCTCTATATCTACTTTCATGCAGTCTTCTTTTGATGGTAGACGGATGGATATTAATATGCCTACCTCCTGGAGAGTGTTGTTCACTTGGTTGGCTGTTGTGAACGGGTTCCTCTTCACCAAAGAAATGATTCTGCCATCATCACTGTTGTCTTCCGTGGACGTCCAGCTAGAGCTGTGACGGTGTCGAATTTTTGATCACTGCGGTGATGAAACACCAGGGGGCGCGGTGTCGCGGTTAAAATTGTGCTTCTTTGATGTCGCCTGTATTCCCCAGTTTTTTTTCAGTGGTACAAACAATGTTTATTGATGCAAATGCTAAGTATAGTAATGTCTGCATCTATTCATAGCTAAAAATGGGATTGCAAATCAGGGATGCATGCATCACCTTGTCATTGTATGCATGTACAATGACAAGGAGACAGCTTTTGCAAGTTGTACGTACAGCCCAGTTATCACATCTAAAAAGAAAGACATGCACAGAAGCAACAGAACCATATGTATGCGGTTCTATGTGTAAAGTAAGACCAGTTCAGTCATCAAACCTAAAGTATGAATGACAGCTTCTAACTGGAAAATGGCCATGCCTTTGCATGAGAAGAGCATGTCAGAAACATTTTCTTTGGTTTAGCATTTGTCACAGCATCTTGCCCTTCTTGTTCCAGACTTTTCTAAATACTTGGCTGGATAAACCTGTTTTGCTTGTAAGCCTCAGCAGTTGGAGCAAAGAAGTGATTTTGAAGGAGGGATATAAACAGATCAAAGCATTGTGTGGTTAGGCAACCCCAACGAAGACAAAAAGTCAGATTTACCTCCTATAACTGACGTAAGGTTTTTTTGTACTACACACTGACAAAGTTTGATTAAATGCCCAGCATAAATCAACTCCGACCCAACAATACCTTGACATGAAGTGTATTAGGTAACAGGACATACTTCACAGAGTGACAAGGCAAAAGCACACACAAACTCAAAGAGCCTCTTTATTCCTCAGTCTTTGCACACAAATGGGAGAAATAGTGCTGCTGAATCTGGATATCAAAGAAATCCTAAGCAAACAAGTACCGGTATATTTTGAATGTAGCTGCACAAGGCTAATGGGTTTCTGCTAAAAGTGTGGGCTAAACAAATTTGATGACTTTAGACTTGACAAAATGTAAAAACTTGACTTGGACTTCCAAGTTGAGTTGGACTTTCCATTGACATCACAGTCACTTTTGACTAAAAAGACTTGCTACTTTCCCCAATACCCAAAGGTGAAAAAGTACGTTGACATAGACCCCTCTCTCTCTATTTGTATATGTGAATCTGTGTGTGCAGTTGGGGCAATACCTGTCAAATCCGACACCATCTAGCCAATCAAATTGTAGGACAGACATTAAAGACAATCAGTCAAACAAGGCGCCAGTTTCTGTTTACAAAAGTTTTTCCTGATGTTCAAACATTTGGATATTAAAATAATACAATTTTCAACAAAACATGGTTTGCAGTTTGGGGAACTTGTGGTTTTTTCACAAGATCATTTCCCTACACACGCCAAGAACATTTACAAGCACAGACAACAAAATAATAAGCATGCTAACTCATCTGTTTGAAAAAAGAGGTGGTTCCATTCGGAGGGTAAACAGCGCATGTGTTTCTGTGCCATGGCACGAACCTTTAACACATTTGGTTATAAGAGAGACTTCAGTAAAACAGTCAGACCTCTCTCAATGTGTTCAGAAACTAAAAGAGGGGAAACATTTTCTAGCTATTAGCGCAAAAAAAAAATCCTTAATGCCTCTGTCCTTGACAGCCATTGTCAGCACTGAAGCAGCGGTGTGTGGCAGAGATTCATTATTGCACCGCTTTACCTCAGTGCTAGGGAGCTGCAGGCTTGCACAGCTGTATGAGGAGAGGAAAACAAAGCACTGCAGTAAAACCTGCCTTCACACTCTGCAGTTCCAACAAGATCCTAGACCTGCTGCCCCTAAATTGTTGGGAGCTGTTCTCGGTTATCTGGTTCAGGCCCCTTATATAACACACATCAAAGGTCACCCAGCCAGCCCCCCCTTCGGCTACACCCTACGTTTCAGTTAGGTCAGGGTAAAATTGAGAACTTGGTGACTGTGCCAAAAGGTAACACATTTTGCAATAAGGAGGGGGAAGCTATGAGCTGTTATAAGTATGTGTGTTTGCAGGCACTCATCCATGAGTATGACTTCAACAGATAATGGGGACCACATGGCTCTGTAATCGCTATTGGGCTGCATTGGAGGGCAGGGGTGATGTACCGGGTACTCATGTTTCAAAAATCAAGCATGTGACGCAACCTTCAATCCTTTCCAGCAGGTTCCATAGAGAGTTAAACGAGCATGATATACATAACTTCATTTCCACAAAAAAAAAAGGACAACTCGAGAGGAATTTTACTCTCGGATAGTGACTCCCTGGGAGAAAGTTTTATGACTCTATGCAAGCAACACCCTTACTTTACTTCCAGCTCCAACCAAATGAGGTCAAATCAATCACCATTTTTTTTGCAATACAGATGCTGCCATGTTGGAGCCAGATGACATCATTGAGCAGCGATTGGTCCGAGTTGGGCTGCACCATTGCTTCTATGGCAACCACTTTCAGAAGTTAGATTGTCTGATTGGCCAGTTTATAACTTGAACAACTTCAGGTTACTCTGACAAATAAGTAATAGCCGTTTATTTCGCTGAAGAAGTCTTTGGGGTTTTGGAATCAGCAGGCACTTCCTATTTGGAACATGATAGGGGAGGGTTCATTCAGTCCAGTTCTCATATGCAGCCAATGTTTTAGATGCATTTTTTCAATGCACTGCCCTAAAGAAGTCCCTACAGTTCTCCTCCAATTGTCTTTTGATCCATTGTTAAAGCACTCCCAGTGGTCTTTTAATTATAATTATGCAGTTGTTAGTCAAAATAAAAAAAAAACCGGTGCCGTTTTCTAGGACAATTTCTGAAGAGTGGCAGAAATTCAGCTCTGAGTTGTTGGATCAGAGTAAGCCCACCCCCTTCATATCATCCCTCTGTCTATCATCTCACTAGCTTACAGCCCCCTACAACCCCAACCTAACATTAGGAGTGCAACAAAAATGGAACTATCCAGTGGTACAGTTTAGATCCAGATGCCAGCTGAGACGAGGAAAACTAAGACGCTAATGAATCTACTTATTTACAGACGGATGCATCGGAAGGGAGAGGAGCAGGGAACTTGTGGCTTTCGGATTGTCGTTTTTACGTCGCAACTAAAAGCTTTTCCAAACTGTATTTTTTGTCTGCTACTGATTCACGATGATTTGAATACAGAAATACTCAGAAATACAATTTTAATCTTAATTTTCTTTATAAATGTCCTCCATCACGAGAGAAATGCCACAAGAACATGTTAAAAACACAGTAAGGCAAATCTTCATTGCAGTAAACCTCTCCCTGTAAACTGTTGTTGTGAACAAAAACCAGGGATCCGTGTGAATACCTTTGCCTATTTACACAGACTAAATGAAATTGCCAAAATAAATAAGCAAACTTTCAACCCACTTCCTGATAGCACTGTATGTAGAACTAAATGCTTACCGCCCATATCAGCCGGCTAATGTAATGTAAATAAGATCCAATTAGCATTAAAGAAAAAGGGATTCTAGACCAAATCTTTGTGGTAAAGACAAAGTTAAAATTCTCCCAAGAAGAGCTAAGATTGTAAAAATCTATTTTTTGTTTTCAATCCATGTTTCCCTCTTGTTGTTTAACATCAACTTAACCAACCAGTTCTCCCATGTGAAACCTTACATGTCCTGAAATCTTGGCAACACATTCATCTTTAATGTTATACTTTATTATCCGAAGTGTTAAACAGTGTGTACTGTAATGAAAGGGGTTGATATAAAAATGAGCAATACCTGATAAAAGCATCACAAAGACAATTATATGACAAACTTCGTCTACTCTTCAAAGGATGGATTAGTTTACAAAGCCCTCCCCTTTCCAAAGTCCATTTATGACGGACAGCCTGCAAAGGCTTTGATGTAGCACTCCCTCTGTAGCGCCTGGGTTTGGGCCTCCCCAGGAGCACACCGTAAATTAAATTCACAGCCGTAAAATGTGCTCAGAAAACACAATGTTTTGGCATTCCTAAATAAACAAAGAAAGAAAAAAAAGGGCAGACAAACTGTCTGGGTATGTCATGTGAGCTGTAGAGGGCTCTGGCCCCACACTGTCGTCCGAGTGATCAAAACAAAAGGACAATCTTTTATGAAACGTCCAGACGTGCACGTCAAAAGCAAATCAACTCGACCACAGCCGTCAAATTGTATCATGCAAATCAACCACAGAGGTTGACATCATGAGGCCAAACAAATATTTACCAAAACTGAAACAAAGAGACAATGTGTTTACTCCGTGAGCAGTGAAAAAATATTCAAAACATGTTACCGTGCCAACTAACGTCTATACAGTCCTTGGAAAAAAAAATACAGGCGTTGCAGATGAAAACATCCGAAAACCAACAGCAAAGAACGGAGCACTGTTAGACTGACATTTGACTATATTCTGCTACCATAAGGTCTGACATTCATTATAGGATATTAAGTTTACTGAGCTTTAGATCTTAAATATTGTAAAGACTTTAAAAAAATGTTTTAAAAGAAAAAAAAGGGCGTCAGAGTGACCATTTCTCTAAACTCCCAGGCACAGATAATTTCTTTATGAAAATTTACAAGACGTAAGCAGTTTAATATTTTGCTTACAAATTGTGAGTTTCTTAATTAAGCAACACGTTATTAAAGTAAAGGAAATATTGTCCCCAAGAGAAAACAATCTCACAACACAACACTATCCTGACGCACAGTAATGTCTATGCTCCCCCTAGTGGCCTTAGCTCATAATTACAGATCATCAGTGTAAAGCAGTGGTCTCACCTCCAGGGCTGAGAGCGGCGTTCATCCTCACCGCTGCCCGACTCCTGTGGGGACACAGTAGCAGATGTATTTAGTCGATACCATCACCAATTCCTTCTAAATGAATACATTTGAATCACGTTTGACAACATGTCCTGCAAATAGCTTAAAGTCCCACTCCAATCATCTATTCTCTCCATGGCCGCGCACCAAAGTACATCTCTGACATGTTAGTGCCATATGAACCATCTCGTACTCTGAGGACCTCAGGGACCGGCCTCCTGTTGATTCCCAGAGTCAGTACTAAACAAGGGGAATCAGCGTTTCAATATTCTGCAGCTAAAATCTGGAACAGCCTCCCTGAAGTCGTAAGACAGGCCTCTTCTGTGTTCATGTTCAAATCTAGACTTAAAACATTTCTGTTTAGCCGTGTATATGACTGAAAGGTCCTATCTGCACTTTCCTTTCCTTTCCTTCCTTTATTTTTAAATCAATTATCAAATTTTTTCTTTTCTTTTAAAGTCAATTTTACGTTGATTATTTCTATGATGTATTGTGATTTTAATGCATTTTTCTGTTTTGTGAAGCACCTTGAATTACTCTGTGTACGAATTGTTCTATACAAATAAACTTGCCTTGCTTTGCCTATTCAACAGGTGGTCTTTTAATTTTGATTTTGCTGTTTTTTAAGGAAACATCAAAAACCCTGTGTCATTTTCTAGGACATATTTCTGCAGAGCGCCAGGAGATCATTAGAAATTTGCCTTTGAGCTGTCGGCAGAACCATTAGTGCAGAGTACGCCTGCCCTCACTTCCAATGATCCCTTTGTTCACACCCTCTCCCGCTAACTTACAGCCCCTACTACCCTCAATCCAACATTAGCGGTGCAACCAAAATGGAGAGCAGTATCAGAGCTATCCAGCCGTACAGTTTAGATCCAGATTCCAGCTCAGACGAGGAAAACAAAGAGACGCTCATGGATCTATATGGTTACAAACTGGTGCCCGAAATATTGACAGCTATTAACGTTATAAACAGCCAAAGTGCCTGCAGGAAGCCGCCACATCTCCTCACAGTAAAATGCGCTCACTTTTCTGTTCCTGTTGCCAACATTTGAAAAATAAAAACAATCACAGCTGGAAGCCTCATCGTTCTGATTGGTCCTTCATTTAAGCACCGCCCCCACGTGCCAGAAGGGGAACCATTATTAAAACTGGGAAAAAAAGTTGAAAGTAAAAAAAAAAAATTGAAAGTTAAAATTTGAGTTTTAAAACTTAAGAGAAAATTAAAAACAGAGAAATAAAAAAAGTAGATTCTACATCACACCTACAGGCTTTTTCTGACGACACTTTTTCCTCTGCTCCTGGTTCACATTGATATGAATGGAGAAAAACTCAGAAATTCAATTTTAGGCCTCATTATCTTAATTTATATTCTAATTTATATCCTCTATCATCATAAAAATGCCACAAGAACATATTAAATACCCCAAAAACATGATTATCATCAGAGTGGGTCATTAAGCGGTTAGCAGGAGGTGTTTCAGGTGGTGCTTAATGCTTAATAACTGTTAACAATTTTTTGAAGTCCCCCTCCGATGTAAATCAGGTTTTTTGAGTCTTTTACATGTACGTCTGGAAAAATGCCAGACGTACATGAACAAACGTGATGAAAAACCACTTAGTTTTTGCATTTCCGATAATTTTCTCCTCCAATCAAACTGTGGGTGGCTTGTTGTGATGTCACAACGGCCCAGTAGCACATGCGTATTGTGCGGGCTTCCTAATGTGCTCTGTCCAGCGTGCACATCAACTCGGGTGCAGGACAAGAGAAGACGGCACATCGCTGCATTCCCCACCTGTATTTTAAGTGCGGCCAAGGTTGGATTTTGTTCTTTGGCCGCACATGTTTTCAAGTTAAAGTTAAAGCTCCAAATGTGTTTTCTGCTTTTGTGTTTTCTGTCTGAGCGACTTTGACGGCTTGCTGTCTCGCATTAAACCAGAGAGGGTAAAAATAGAAACAGGGATGAAATCAGTGGACCTTTTTGTCAACATTGCCTCGATGAAAATAAAAAATCATAGAGTTCAGGAGACCCGAGCAGGCTGGATCCCCATCCCACAGCGGTTCTTTTTGGTGTGTCATATTCATTTTGTCATTCCGCACATTCTTCAAAAATCCTTTTGGAATCAAAAATGTGTCACCCCCCCACCCACCCCCGTCCCCCCATCAAGCTCGTCACAGATGCAAGACACAGCTATCATCATCAGAAAGGGGGGGGGGGTCAAGGGCGGGTCTACTCAGCTCAGCACCAATGGCCCCGCCCACGTAGAGGAGATTTTGAAAACCGAGGCTTCAGATAAACCTGAAATATAGCTTTTTAAGTCATTTAGGTTGTGGAATTTTTCTTAAAAACTTTATAATCATAATTGAAACAGCACTGGAAAGGTGTTTATTTTAAATATTTGTCATTTGTCTTTAATTGTATTTTTAGATGTTTATTATCTATCTGATGTTTTTATTAGAGCTAATATAATAAGGAAATGTCCCCTTTGGGAAATCAAAGTGTTGTTCTATTCTATTCAATGCAAAGAGAAGGAATAAAGCCATAAAGGTCTAACATGTTTCACTCTTTTCTCAAATGCCATCATCATCTTTGCCCACTGCTCCAGACAGTGTCATTTAGAATGAACCGACAGGCGATCTGAACCTGAGAGGAAGCTGGATGATTGATGCTCTGAGCAGCAGAACACAGATTTGAGGAAAAAGAATCATTTCTCTCAGGAGAAACTGGAGTCTATGCGTTGAAAGCTCAACAGAAAAGCATCTTTAGCAGTTTTCAACGCCTTAGGTTGAGCTGGGATATCTACACAAAGCTGCCCCCAAGACATTTTGTTGTAGTGGTGTAGATGTCACTTGTTCCATTACAACAAGCAGGATTTACCTCAGTATATACTGATCTCCATGGTTACCATGCGGCTTGATGCATTTCTAGGGAGTGGCGGTAGAGCCAATAAAAACAGACTATTCAGACTGCTGCTAGGTAGATCACTATAAGCGACCGCTGATAAAGAAGCGCTACTCCAGACAGGAACGAACGCTCGAGATCCATGACAACAATCCCAAAAGTACAGACAAAAGGTTATTTAAAATATACCAAACTATCCTCTTAGGGTGTTTTTTTTTTGTTGTAAATATATATTGTTCTTCTCTGTATGCTGCTTTGTTATGCAGTCTTTTTTTTTTTTACCCTGCTCTCCACTCCAGCATCACACAACCCACAAGAGGACTCACATGTCTGCTTCCAATCAGAAACAGGTCTCATGACAAGCAGCCGGTAACCTCAGCCTGGGATCCAGCCTCACAGCCACAAGCCCTGACTTTAGAACGGCAGAATTTGCAGAATCAGCTTAAACAATGGCAAGTGTTGTGTGTGTTGATTTTGGCCCACAGTGGTCCAAGTTCAACCAGAGCAGCTAATGTTTGAACCGCTGCCACTAAAAAGAAAACGGATTTGAGGGTTATAGTTGTTATTGTCTACCCAGCAACAAGGGCACTTTCTGCTTACTTTAAATGCATTACTTTTTTGGGGTATGGTTTCCTTTGCAACTGTGACTATAGTCAAACTGCAGAGATATGGTACATTAAGCTGCACGTGACCTAATGTTCTTGGAAAACCATAGCAGATTATTCTTAAATATCCCCTCTGACAGCTATCCCAGCTAACCCTGGTCTGTCACACTAACTTTAAGAGTCCCTTCATAACATAGCTTTAATGCGAACATAAAGTTAAGTTTAAGGGTGGTGGCTCTCATGGGTCAAACATGAGTACGAATTGGACGGATATGCTGGTTTACAAGAAGAAGAAGAAAAGTTTTGGCAGGTTTTGGAAGAGGAGGGTGTGTTATCTGCAAGCTATGACATCAATTTTATTAGAAATCGTTTTAAAGTTTAAACTTTTACTGTGTGAAAGTCGGAGTGCTGCTCAAAGCTGGCATGCTAGGATAGGGAAAAAAGTTTTCGTCCACAAAGAAGCTTCAAGAGGTTACCACGGGGTTACAACAATGCAATGCTAGTAGCTAGTTAAGCTAGCCACCCATTTACATGGACCAAAAAACTGGGGCTAATGGTGGGTCTTACTGGGACAAACAGAGTGATAAAGCAGTTCATGTCTACTTACAGACACGCAGGGGCTGGATGTGGTGCTCTGTGTTGGCGAACGCTGGACGGTGACCAGCGCCATCCTGGCGGCGGCTCCTCCGACTCTCTGGTCACCTCCGGGAGAGAAGCTCCGGGAAACCGGACATTATTTTAGGCAGGAACTACAGTAGGAAGAGGTCCCATTGAGGTTGTTTCCCCAAGAGGTTGGTTAGATGCTAACGTCAATTAGCATGCAAGCGTTTTCAGTATCCGGTGTGTCATTTCAAATTAAATTGTTTATCAAAGCAGTGCTAACTAAAACTTAAGAGACGATACATTTTCTGGGTTATCGTTTTAATAAATATTTAACTGTATCTAAAAAAATAGTTTTTTTCTTCTACGCTTAACATGTAAACGTTTATTTTGCCTGATTTTTTTCAGGGTTGGCTTTTATTCTGATAGGTAATTATTATTGTGTTTCCTAACAACCAAAACTTCACGTTTTAGTTCATAGCGCCCGTATTCGGCGCATGCGCACACTTAACCGGCTGTCAAACTAGTAGTTGCAAGTAGTTGATCAATCTTTACACTCTCGTTTTTCGTGTCTGGTGATAATCTATTTGATTTTACATTCAATACTTTATTTATATCTGGAAAAAGATTTATTCATAAGAGCCGATTTTCAAAAACCTAACCATTATTTAATACATTTCATAAAGAGATCAGTTTATGTTTTAAATCTCTGAAATTAATGAAAAACAAAAATGCAATAAAACTGTCTATTTTCATTGAAGATCACATGTTGTATGATAATCACTAGTATCGTAAACTACAATTCTAATGTTATTTTTTTATTCTTTATATATCTATCTATATTTATTTATTTTTATTTTATTCTTTTTTTCTTTCTTTCTGTTGTAGCTATGTGTATGCGTTTGTTTGAAGTTCAATAAAAAAATGAAAAAAATAAAAAACATGTTTATCGTGAGGACATCGTGCATCACCAGATTAAAATAAGATAATAAATCACAGTGGAGCCGGAAGCCATAGTAAAAACTCCACTTAGATGTTAAAGTGCGACTGTCTTTGAAGCTCAATAAATCGACTTAAAACTTATAAATAATGAATGGGTGTGTTCTTACATGGGATCTGCAGCAGAATATGACCTGACCTGACATTCATTTCCTCCAGCCTTCACTTCTCCTTTGGGGGATAAGATGTGGCGGAGGTGAGAAAGGAAAGCCGCAGGAGGTGCAAGTGAAGGATTACTGTGAAAGGACAGGAAACAGGACGAGGTGAAAAGATGTGAGGAGGGGATAACAACCCCATCTCTGGAGGAGCCTTGAAAAGCATGACTTGCATGGCCGGATGTAGGCATGGGCAAAGGGGGGCAATGCCCCCCAAATGCAGTGACTGCTCTCAAAAATCCTAAATAAATTGACAAAAAAGTCACCAACAACAAAATGCAAAAAATAAAATAAAAGTGTATGTACTCATGTAAAAATGTATGGATGGACAGATGGGTAAATAGAAACACATAGAAAAAAAAATACTGATCCTGGCTTGTCATCTTGACAGGGCCCTTAAAAGGACACACACCAGTGTCCCATTTGTGCTGGTCCCAACCCCGTAAATGCAGAGAAGTGTCAGGAACAGCATTCAACAAAGAAAGTATGAGACAATCCAAATAGATCAAAGGAGAAGATGGCATCCTGGATAGATGAACTGACATGATGATAGCATGAGTTTCTATCCATTTTTAGGGACTGAGAAGGATGACACCACATTCTCAGCACATCTGGATTTGTCCCCCTGATATTCTACTTGCCCTCATCGTGATGCTGGCTAAATCCAGGCTGTATGGCATGTCAGATCATCCTCCCAATCCTTGCATGGTAAGGCAACAATTTAAAAACTGCCATTTGAACAGTGTCATTATGCACTGCCTGTAAATATTATCGAGAAGTACAACATCTGATAAAAGACTATATGCAATAACAATAAAGTCATAAATTACATTTTGTAATGATGTGGCCAAGTTTGTATGGAAGCGATTCTGTAGCATAAATAAAAAGAAAAATCAAAACCAAAAATGCTTTTTCATTTTCAAAATGAAGCTGAATTTTTTGACTCCAAATTAAAATGAAAAACAAATCCACCAAAATGCTTTTTCATTTCCTTCCTCAACGCAGCTTATTCTGTCACTTAATTAAAATGGTAATGAAAATAGTATTTGACATTTCATTTTCAAAAAATTATCTGCTAAATGTGTAGCATAATTCATTTACAAATGTCTAATTTGACAATTAAAATGGATTAATAGGAATGCTTTTTAATTTTTAAAATGTAACTGCATCAAATGACTCAAAATTAAAATGAAAAAGTAATACTTCAAATTGCTTTTTCATTTTATTCTGTGTCATAATTAAAACGAAAATGCAAAGAGGGGATTGCATTTGCATTTTAACATCCACCCTGTGAACATTGTCTCAATATTCATTTAGAAAAAGCATTAGCAGAGGGGAGGCGGGGCGATTACGTCACTGCTTTCTCGGTGTGTCCTGCCGCTGAAGTTGGCTTGCGATTCCACTGCATTTTTCACATTAAGATCCAGGAATCCAGGTCCAGGTCACCCGGTTTTAGGTGGTCTTAATGCGAAAAATGCAGCAGAATGTTCCTTTAGTGCCCTCGCGAATCAGAAGCTGTGAATCGCAAGCCAACTTCAGCGTCGTCTCCCCGCACGGATTTACAAACATATGATCGAGCAGAGCAGGCCCTAAAATATAATCATGACAGTAATAAAAGCACATTATGGAGATAGTCTCCTGCAGCTGCGCGCTGAGTGAGTGTTGGTCCACCAGCAAACCTTTACCACGGTGAAATCTGCAATCTGTTGATGGGGCTCCAGCTGTCATCGAACAGCAAATTCAGC
The DNA here is from genome assembly GCA_037389245.1 of Oryzias sinensis. Taxonomy (NCBI): domain Eukaryota; kingdom Metazoa; phylum Chordata; class Actinopteri; order Beloniformes; family Adrianichthyidae; genus Oryzias; species Oryzias sinensis. The sequence continues at coordinate 27,396,556 of CM074488.1, forward strand.
ACGAAGCTGCAAATAAATTTGTAAATATGTGGGAATTACATCAGTCTTTATTTTGTTCTGGACACCACTGGAAACACAAATTCATATGATGGTTTCTCAGATCGTTGCAGCATTTCCGCCTTCAGCGATCATCGGAGCTTCGCGCTCCGCTATGCGAAGGCAGCTGGCAGTCCGCAGAACAAAAGCTTGTCCGCGGTGCGTCCGAAGGAGGACAGCAGAAGGCGGACATGCAGCTATGTAGTCCTGAGAAGCTGTGGAAACTCATCAGAAGTTCACAACCATCACAAAACCGTTTTCTCTGCCGCTAACAGAAAGCTACACTGCTCCTAGTCTGTCTGTGTCTGTCAGCAGGCGGACACACAGAGAAAGCAGTGACGTCATCGCCCCGCCTACTCGCTGTAAATGCTTTTTCTAAATGATTATTGAGACAAGTTTCACAGGGTGGATGTAAAAATGCAAATGAAATCCCCTCTTTGCATTTTCATTTTAATTATGACACAGAATAAGCGGTTTTAAGTATAAAAGGAAAAAGCATTTTGAAGTATTGTTTTTTAATTTTAATTTTGAGTCATTTGATGCAGCTACATTTTGAAAATTAAAAAGCATTTCTGTTAATCCATTTTAATTGTCAAATTAGACATTTCTAAATGAATTTTGCTACACATTTACCAGGGACCTTATTGAAAATGAAATGTCAAATACCATTTTCATTATCATTTTAATTAAGCTACAGAATAAGCTGTGTTGAGGAAGGAAATGAAAAAGCATTTTGGTGGATTGCTTTTTCATTTTAATTTTGTGTCAAAAAATGCAGCTTCATTTTGAAAATGAAAAAGCATTTCTGGTTTTGACTTTTCTTTTTATTTATGCTACATAATCGCTTCCATTTATTCCTTTTACATTTTATTACACTCCAGTGTTTTCCTCTGAGGGATCCTCCACATCGGTGACTGACCCTTCTCAGTGAACGGGGTCGCTGCAGTGGGATCTCCTGGGTCTGACTCTTTTGATCGGATCTGGGGGGTCCTGTGGTAGTGTTCTCCGTGAACTTGGGTTGGGGGGTCGCTGATGTGGACATGTCCCAAAAAAATCGTTTCCCCACTTTAGGACAAATCTTCAACTCGTGATACTCTCTGAAACCAATAGGGGGTGATACGACCTCACTGAAAACTCAGGGAGTTTGGAGTGACAGCTGATGATGGACTTACAGTTTTTCTCAGTCGCTTTAGTACAATTCTCAGATCAGAATGAAATTCCCAAAACTATTTGTTCAATCTTCACATCATGATGTCACTTGTGCACATCATATAAGCAGTTTCTCACTTCTTTGAACAAGTTGCAATTGCTTTGGTACATCCATGCAAATGATTATGTACAATTCTCTGCTCTTTGCTACATTATCAATTGCTTATGTCATGTTGATAAAAATGTATTATATAGCTCACTGTGCGATAGTCTTACTCCTCAAAACACCTAGTCATTAGTTCATCGTATAAGTCATTAACTGCAAAATGGTTGACCAAGTTGTCATAATGTAACAAACATATTTCGCTGCATTGCAAGAGAGGATATTTGCTGTGATGTGGATGAGAATTTGAGGCCTAACATACAGGAACGACAAGAGGTGTAGGACACACCAATTCCTACTGCACTGCCTGTACTGTTGGACAGAATATTGTCCTATCTTTTTTCCCCCCCTTTTTGTTACTGTTTTCAGTGGGTTTCTTCTATGCTGGTATGACATGGTCTGTCAACAAATTACAATATGAACAACAAAAGTGTAAATGTGAATCTTGTCCAGTCTCTTGCAATCAAACAAAAAAGGTGTAACTTACATTGTACAATAATTGTCATCCAAACTTTAGCCATAGTTTCCATCAGAACTTCCCTCTAAAGTACACAGTTATATTTACAACATGACTAAGTAATTTGACTGTCTTGTTAGACAATGACACAAAGATTTGACATTCTGATGGCACTGACATGTTCAATGACATAAAGACTTAGTCTTGAGAGATGAACTAAAGATTTTGAGCAAGTTACAGGCTTTTGCAACAAATCCAAAGTGTTTTGCTGTTTATACAAATTGTTTTGAGAAATGCACACACATATTTGCAAACTTCAATTCTGATCTGAGAATTGTACCAAAGCGACTGAGAAAAACTGTAAATTATTATAATAATAAATTTTATTTGTTAGGCGCCTTTCAAGGAACCCAAGGTCGCCGTACATAAAAGTGAAAATAAAAATAAAATAAAAGCAATCAAATACACAATAAAATATACATATAAATAGGCTAGAAATAGGAAGTTATCGGAGGGAATAGGCGGGTTGGAAAAGATGAGTTTTCAGTTTTAGATAATAGTAAGATAAAAATTATAGTTAAATAAGCAAACATAGAAAAAAAACACACATCCCACAAGTACAATCTAAGTAAAGGAAATTACAGTAAAAACCTCCACAGTACATCCTACAGGTAGGTAGGTAGGTAGGTAGGTGGGTGGGTGGGTCGGTCGGTCGGGATCCATCAATGAATTTATCCTTCCTTCAGCTCTCTGTCCCTCCGGCCCGTATGGTCACCATGGGAAGCCGTGCCTTCAGTCGCTCTGCTCCCCAACTCTGGAACTCTCTCCCCCCAGACCTCCGTAACACTGACTCCTTTCTGATCTTCAAATCCAGACTCAAAACCTATCTGTTTAAGCTTGCATTTCCGGAACACAGTTTCTCATTTTCTGTCAGCTGATTTTATTAATGAATCCAATTTATTTATTGATTTTAACTTGTGATTTTATTGTGTTTTACCTCTAACTTTGTACAGTGACCTTGGGTGTTTTGAAAGGCGCTTTTAAATAAAATGTATTATTATTATTATTATTCCAGTGGATAAATGTGGATAAATAGGATTGGACCCTTTCTCTCTCAGCTTCAGAATCTCTGTTTTGTCTTGATTGAGCTTTAAAAAGTTCTCTCCCGTCCACATTTCAAGATCTAAAATACAACTGAAAAGGTGATCAATGGGTCCCAAGTCAATAAAATGAGAATACTTGGTCATTACCATGTGTCAGTCAGATTCTTTTGGTGGCACCCCGATGGCTCACTTGGCTGTGTATAGGACTTGTCACTTGCACATAGGAAATCAGCATTTGATTCAGGTGTTGGTCCGAGGTAAGACACTAAAGGCTACTGCCTAACTATGTAGCCACAGGGGGGCCTCTCTTGGTCTCCCTGTGGCAGACCCCAGTCCCCCAGTCGCTGCCAAATCAGTGAAAGCTGATTTGCTGTGTTGACCCCTGATAGAATATCCCAAAAGTATAAACTTAAACCGGAATCTGTAAGTATGGTAACCCTTCAGCAACTTGCAATTCTGAATCCCCAAAGCGGTCAACCATCTTAAAACCCTGAATGTTGAGTCCATTAGTCCTGTTAGTCTCATTCAAGTTGTCCAAGTTCTCCTGCAGCAGAAGCTCCCAATGGCTGAAAGAAGACAAGAAAATATCAACCCATCTGAAAAACATCACGAAGAAAAGCCTTCGTCACAGCTGCCCTTACAGGTGGGCTGTCTGTGAGTTAAAAAATTGGCAAACGGGGCACGCATGTGTCTCTGTGAAGAATCAAGGTAGTTGACCGCTTGGTGAGCCTGTTGAGTGAAAATGTTTGTGCAGATTTTTTTCTACAGGCGTGCTACCGGCTACAGGTTGTAGGGAACACTTATACTCTGCGTAAGGATAGGTAGGAGGGAAGCAAGTAAGGTGCAGCCACACGGCGTCATGAAGTGGCCAGAGCCTGACCCGGCTACTGTTGGACAAATGTGGGATACACCCCGGACAGGTCTCCAGTCTGCCGCAAGGCTACAACCAGTCCCACAAGCACACCTAGGGACACTTCAGAGTCTTCAAATAAACAATTTATGTTTTTGGACTGTGAGAGGCAGCTGGAGCCCCCAGAAAACCCCCAATACATGCACAGGGAGAACATCCAATCTCCACAGAGAGGGGTCCACACTGTGAGGCAAGAGCACTAACCACTACGCCACTGTGCAGCCCCACTGGGAGGTCTATAATCTTTAAAGTCCATGCAGGCCACCTGCATTCTTCGTGCAGATTTGCCCATTTTCCACCCAGAAGGGCAGTTGGGACTAAGGCCTAAGATGCAGCCGCTCCTCTCCACAATCCTCCACAGGACCACACAACCCAAAAACCCACAGCATGTGAGGGGGTCAACCCCCCTTATTGGTGTATAGGCTAAAGCACTCATTGTCATCTCTCTTTTGTTTCTGATTTCTACAAACCAAAAGGTGGCAAAAACATGAAGTATCTCAATGATCATAATGTGCCCTTTTGTAAATGCTGTCTTTCTCTTGTTGGTACATAAGGCAGAGAAATAAGTATGTTTTTTCTTTCAGGATGTTCCAATCAATTTTTCTTTTTAATCCATTAGTTATAGAGCTGGTGCTTTTCAGAGTTTACACTGGCCACTATTAACTTTGGCTTTTCCCAATCGTCATCATCCCCTCTCCAGCAAATGACAACAACAGATCAAAGAGTCCCTTGCGTATCTTGGCAACACCTATGTGAATCAAGAAGACGGCAGGAGGAAGTAATGGAGAAAAGATAGTCTCAAAGAGAGTGGAGGGAAACCTACCCTGCAGAGATAAGACAATATTTTTCTTCCGTGGAAAATAAGTTCATTGGGGGGAGTAACAGCCATTGCAAGGAATGGAGGTTTCAGTGCGATAAAGGGGTTGGAGCTACAGATTGAAAATATGAGAAAAAAGAGTTTCATTTCCTGTTCTTCAGAGGCACCGGTGATATCAGAAAATCAGCAGAGACTGGATACGGGGAGAAAAAGGAGAGGCAGGGTAAGGAGAGTAAGAAAGCAAGCTGGAAAGGTAAATGCCAGGTTTTTTTTTTTTACTGTCAGAATGAAACAGCTGACCCTCCGGCTAGCTGTCACCAAAAGCATTTAGAAGTACTGATGGAAGTGAGACAGAACCAGAGTTGAAAGATATGTCAAGCCAGCTGCTCTCTGAAAAAAGAAAAGTTGTGGAAATGTGGCCTTTATCTTAGGTCAAGTGCAATTTTGATCCCATGTGGGACTCCTCGGAGTGACAGCAGGCACACGTTTGAGGGAAAGGAGCAGGCCCACACCAACAGAGCGAATCCAGTTCACCCAGATGAATATAAGAAGGAAGCTGATAGGAAGAGAGGCTGGCAGACAAATAGCTGAGCAGATGTGGAGATGACAAGTACACCAGAGGTGGAAGGATTTGCTGGCTGTGCCACGTTGTTTAATATAGATCTGCATCGATAAGAACACACACACACAGAAAACACAGGATCATCAGTCAAAGGAGAAAACTTAAGAGGATATTGCCATAATACCATAAAGTACCACTGACACACAGCTTGGTGACATAAAATCCAACTCTAAGATGCACGTTTGAAATTTTATTGCAGTCCAAACAACTAGAGCAACAGCCCAATACAATGTTTTTCCTTTCTGTAATTTTCAAGACCACAAATGATGCACTGTAGGTTGTTGTTGCAGGTTCTGGACCAAAGCCTCACCCCACAGTTTGCTCCTGTCTGGTTAGTGAAGCTGCTGATTGCTGATTTTACTGCAGGATGCATGACAAGAAGCTGTCATGTTGCACACATGGGTCAACATAGACCGACTTTTTAGCAAAGTGTCACTGACCTGACAGGTTAAGACAACCAGACTTTAAAGAAGCTCAAACTTTATCTTTGATCTACTTCAAGACCCACTCTGATAAAAAATTGTGTGTTTGGCATTTTTAACATGTTCATGTTCTTGTTTTTAAATAGAGGAATGAAATAAAACTGTGACATAAAAATACGTTTGGCGGGCCACAAGCTCCCTGCTTCTTTCCATATTGATGCATCCACTTGTAGATAAATAGATCCATATACAGAAAATCTGTTTTCCTCGTCTGAACTGGAATCTGGCCCAAACTGTCATGCTGGATAGCTCCAATATTGCTCGCCATTTTGTTGCGCCGCTAATGTTAGGTTGGGGTTGTGAGAGGCTGTAAGCTAGCAGGAGAGCTTGTAAAACAGATGATGAGAAATGGGCTGGCTTTACTCTGCGCCAATGGTCCAGCCCAAAATTTAAAGGTGAATTTTGAATTAACTCCTGCCGCTCTGCAGAAATTATGTCTAAGAAAAGCACAAACCTTTTATTATTTGGGCTAAAATCTACATTATCATAATTAGAAGACCACTTTGAAAATACAGATGAAAAACCTGGACTCTGAGCACCAGCCTCAGCCAATCCAGAAAAACATACAAAAACGAGTAACAACCCCTTCCAGGTACAGTCTGTGCTGCCAGCATAGAGCCCAGGTGAACACACATACCAACATTCTCAGCGGGGCAGTTTACAATATGCACATTTATCTTTGCAAAGGTTCTGATGTTTTCATGTGCGAAACGCAAACACGTTTAGGCTGATGCCATGAAATGGGCAGCACCCACAAGGAGAGAAAGGCAGTGCCTCATAGTTCAAGTCATCTTACTTTTAGGCAGGAAAATGAGATGTCAATTAACTCATATTTAATTTAAAAAAATGTGTTCTTTAGTGTACCAAAGGTAATATATTATGATATACATGGATATCAAGAAAAGCATGATATAGCCTAGGCCATTTAAAACAATACAATTTATTTGTTTTACAAGGACCTGATCATTTCTTATATTGTTCTTGGGCTAAATCCCCAACGGCATGGAATCACATCTTAGCCAGTCGAGCAGGAGACAGGATCCACAACCAGGTGTAGAGGCAGTAGTAGAGGAAAGCCAGAGACGAAGTACACCGTCAGGTACAGGAGCATGGATGAGCCAACAAGGAAGAAAGTGGGAAAGAAGGACAGTACATGAATCGCACTGCACAAAACAGAGGCATGGAGAACTGGAGAAATGATAAGTAATGATTCAGAAAAAAGGAGAGAATGAGAGTAGAAATTGGCAAGAATAGAGGACAGAATCCCAGTGCACCATAGTTTCCCCAGCTTCAAACTTCTAGTAGCCTACTAACATTCATCATCCTTCATTTTCTTAACCGTTTATTCCCTTTTGAGGTAACGGGGCTGTGGAAGCCTATCCCAACCACTTGGGGGAAGGCAGGGGAAGCCCTGGACAGGTCTCCAGTCTGTCGCAAGGTAGAACATCCACAATCACACACCCACACATTCACTCTCACACCTATGGACAATTTAGAGTTGCAAATTAACCTATGAAGTATGTTTTTGGACGGTGGGAGGAGGCTGAATATCCTGGACAGAACCCACGAATGCAAAGGGAGAATATGAGAGAAAATACATGATAGTTTGTCTGAATTAGTTGATATCGAGCAAACTATTAGGTGATGTTACTGGAAAACAGATGCAGAGCAGGGTTCATTAATGAGGAGACGAATAGCCAATTGAAAAATAGCCTGACTGTTGGCTGAATGTCAGAAGTTGGATTCAAACCCACGCCTCTTACAAGACTGCGACCTGAACGCAGAGCCTTGGACCGCTCAGCCATCCTGACATTATCTACAAAAACCAATGACGAGTGCCATGCAACGAAAACCTCTGGCAACCTGTTTCAACTCCTAATGACTTAGTGAAACAGTTAAGCACTTGTAGCCTTCGCTCAGTGTTGTAATCACAAATATGTCAGC
>CM074488.1:27404738-27423185 GCA_037389245.1 Oryzias sinensis
AAGACCCACTTTGGCCCCACTAATGTGTCTATCAGTATCTTATATGGATTTTATGTGGGACCTAAATGGGCTATTATGTGGGCTATAAGTGGGTTTGTACGCAGTTTCCGTGGTGGCCCCAACTGTGTATGCCCACATAGGCTTGAAGTGGGTACTGAGTGAGTGTCCTGTAGGTCACAAGTGGGTAAGTAGTATTAAAACTGACATTGGGCCCATATTTCCACCCATGTGGGTTAGAAATGGGATTAAAACAGGACCCATATGGGTCCCAACTGGGAAAAGTACCAAATACCCATTTTGGCCCCACTAATATGTTTATCAGTATTGCATATGGGTTTCATGTGGGACCTAAATGGGCTATAATGTGGGCTATAAGTGGGTTTGTCCGCAGTTTCCATGGTGGCCCCAACTGTGTTTGCCCACATGGGCTTGAAGTGGGTGGTCAGTGGGTTTCCTGTAGGCCCCAAGTGGGTAAGTAGCATTAGAACCATACTCATAGTTAACCATAACTCGTAATTCTTCTGTGGGATGGAGGTATGACTGAAACAGGGCAAAGATGGGCCCCAATCAGGTAATCATCCATGACCCATTTTGGGCCCACTTATGCATCAATTAGTATTGCATATTGGGTTAATGTGGGTCCTAAATAAGCCACCATGTAGGCCATGAGTGGGTTTGTGCAGTGTTGCCATGGAGGTACCACCTGTGTTTACCTACAGTGCTATATACCAGTGAACCATTATAGGGTCTTCTTTTCCATCTAGCTTTCCTAAAACTCAAATGAGAAGATTCTGTAAAATCCCACTGTTTCACAACATAATTTTCCAAATGACATCAACAAAATGCTTTTTAAAATGCTTCAATTTAATAAAAGAAAATAAATTATCCTGATCCTGCATTATGAAAACGATATACAAGACCATGGCAAGGTCACCCAAAGGTTTAACAGATAACACACAGGATCTAACATACTACAGTTACTTAATAAAATAAAGAACAACTTCACTTGGTACAGTACAATATCAACAACCTCAATGTGTGCCAATTATGTGACGAAAAAATAAATAAATCCAGTAAAACAAAATACTCATGGCATCCTTGACGGTTCCTGAGAACAAGCTCCATTGGCTTGTTATTCAAGCTCTCTTTGAGTCCTTATAGCTCGGTTTCCTCCCCTGTCACGAGCTCCCACAAACCATTTGGAGAGGTCCTTCTCCACTTCCTTTAGTGGGACTGGTTGGGTGATGGCATTTTTCTTCACTGCCCCTAAAAAGAAATCACAAAAAACAAAGTATTCATTTTAGCCTGGGATTAAATTTACTAAATCCTTTGTCAGTGATGAATATAGATTAATAAATTCAAATCTAATTACCATAGAAGACATCAAAAAGACGCAACTAGCAGAACTTATTCTCTCCATGACGTCCAAACAGGTTATATTGCAGAGCCAACTCATTGGACATGAGGAAGCCCATCACTCTTCTGGTTGCATCGTCCAGAGAAGAGTCCCCAATTTCTCCAACCACAGCAACCTTTTTAAATAGAGAAAATATCACAAGATAGAAAAATGTAGTTAAACGTTAACAGCTTAATTACATATATAAATAATAAAATGTTACTTTAAGAATAAACTTACAACTGCTGACATGAAATCTATATCGGCGAGTCTGTCACAACAACTTGAGTGAAGCTGCAGGTGACCTGACCAACACAAGGGACAAAATAACTAAACTCTGAAATAACCATTCCCTGAAGCAAGTGTTCAAGTAACTCTAGGATGATAATTAAAATGACGTTTGATCTAAAAAAAAATATATATATATATTAAGCATAATTAAAACTAATAAATACTTCCAGAAACTCAATAAAGGGGCCTATACCCTCTTATTTTTAAGCCCTTAATAGTAAGCAACATCCATATATATGATAATATTACCTTTGGCACACACACAAAAGGATTTTTTTAATCAAATATCGGTTATTATCCTGAGTTTCTTTCCAAACTGGAAATAACAGGACTCATCCTCTGAGTCGCCGGCTTTCGCTCTGTGTGTGTGACGTCAATCTCGGCAGATGGAGCCGGCCTCAGCAGCGTGTCTGCGTTTCTCCCAGGAAAACAAAAACACATTCCACCTCTTGCAAAGATGGATGTGCATATTGTGAAAATAAAAATAAAGCGCTTTTGACAAACATTCTTGCTCTGCGGAGAAAGTGGGTGTGTGTCTGTGGGCGGTGCCGGCAGCGCAGACTCTTCATGAACGGGACCGTTCTTAAGTTAATGTGTCCGTCACGTCAGCTCATGAGAACCCGCTCGATTTTAGAGGAATACTCAAATGCTTGAATGGATCAAAATACCGCTTGGATATCTTTTTGTGAGGAATCAACATTATAATACACTAAAAAACAAAAGAAGATTTCGCATTTTATGGATCTAAACTCGCCGCTGGACTGATTAGTATTCATTCATTTTTACCGAGAAATTCCGGTCATTTTTCAAAATAAGAAAATTCAGACTCATAATAAAACGAACTAAAAACATTTCACACAAAACCTGGCCAAATTACATCTGACCAAAACAAGTTATCCCCGCAAGATCCAAATCAAAACCACTAAATTGGACGGAAACCCGCCGAATCTGGCAACTCTGTTACTAGGATGCGCTTCCTAGTTTAACGTCTCGGTGAAACGCCGACACACACACTGGCTGGATGATCGGTGACGCGACCCACCGCTACTTGTCATCATGTCTGCAAATAAACCTGCTGCACGTGAAAACTAGTCGTCTGCCCGTTTGTGACACCGGCTTCTTTCAAATGCAAAAGCCGCTGTAACGTGGATGATTGCAACTGCAGAACAGAACAACACTCCAGAGCTGCGCATGCTTTTATGAACCACATTTATCATTGCCAGTTAGAGCTGTAAGCGAAACACAAAACCAAAAAGGTATCTTACCTTGATATGAATAAATGGCCTGGATGAACGGTGCGACAGAAGTTCAGAATCTCCTTGCGTGACGGACCAGGACGACTGACCGAAGCCGTATCAGGAAATGAGCGGGAGATTCAAAACGCAGCAACCATCCAATCAGCAACGCCTGCTTACCACTTTGAACTCCTTAAACCACCCTGCTTGCCTTTCGAGAAAAAATGAAAACGTTCATTCTATTTTTTTTTTTTTTTACTTTTCACCAGTCAAAATAGGTTTTTGTAATAAGGCAGGTTTCTACTCCAATATAAAAGTCATTATATTTACATTTAAAATTTTCTATAAAAACTACACTAAACCAATCCAGCATATGAACACATTTTATTTCAGTAGTAGTGTCAGGTAAGTTCGCATGACAGATGTTAAACTATTTTTTGTAAGCTAACACAAGTAAAAGAAAAAATAGCAAATTGCTCTTTATCCTCATTGTGATTAAATGGTAAATGCCGTATACTTATATAGCACTTTCTACCTTCTTTCAAAGCCCCAAAGCGCTTTACAGTCACAGTCCAGAACCTTCACCCATACACACACATACACACACTAATGGCAGCTCCGCTGCCGAACACTGGCGCCAACCTCTCACCAGAGGCAAGGTGGGGTAGTGTCTTGCCCAAGGACACTTCGACACATGGGCGTGCAAGGCGGGAATCATACCTGCAATCTTACGATCAGCAACTAAATTAGAGTAACTAAGGGAATTATTAGATATTCACCAGACCCAGCTCACTCTGTTAAGACAGAAACACTGCAAATCGTGAGACACAGCCCAGAGGACAGCATCATGACACATTCACCTTTTCCACAGCTAGCCTGCCACAGTTAAACTAATGTCAAAAATTAATAACTGAAATGCAACCAAAGACCACCATCCAAATAAATGTCTAATGTCTTGTAATCTGCAATCTAATTGCCTGCAATTCTTATTCCGCTGGCCTGAGCCCACTGATGGGTTGCGAGTGCCCTTCTGCAGGGCCCTGAGATTAAATCTGTGTTGTTTGCTGATTGCAAGTTACAGGGAATAAAAGTCTTGGTTCATTTTGTATGCACTAAAACTGGGTGGATTAAAAAAGGTTAAAAACTGCTATGTTTCACAAAACATACTGTATATAGCATTAGTTTTCTGTGTTTTAGAATTTAAGGTAGGGTATGGTAGGTGTAGGTACCAAAACTATTCAGCCTGCAATTACCATTTGAGGTCCTTCAGGGTCCTGGGACTAATGCTGACGTCACATTTTTTTGATTGGCTGTCCGTTGGTCCGGTGACGTGTCAGATTGTGATAGGACAAATTACAATACTGGTAAATGTCGTACACGGATACAGAGCTTTTATACCTTCTTTGAAGGCCCAAAGTGCTTTACAGTCATAGTTCCATTCACCCTTTCACACACAGATTCACAGACTGGTGGTGGCTCCGCTGCCGAACACTGGCGTCAACCTTAAAAAACAGAGTTAAGGTGGGGTTCAGTGTCTTGCCCAAGGACACTTCGACACATGAGCGGGGCAAGGCGAGAATTGAATCTGCAATCTTCTGATCAGAGGTCGACCAACCTACCGCTGCACCACGGCCGCCCCATACTACCATAGAAGAAGATATTATGAGGGACCCTGTGAACATACAGAGATCTGACAGAGCAACATTATCTTTTAAACTTGCACCTTCCCTGCCTGCAAACACAAAGCTATGAGACTCCAGCTGCTCTGCTCAGAGACACGGTTCTCTCTGTGGAGCAGCAGGTTCATTCTAACAGCCACAGATCGTTTTACAAAGTGGGTTGTGGCAAAATCTCTCTATAAACATTACAAAGAATAATGTCACACACAACTTATGAAGGAAAAGAACTTTAGGTTACAAAAGGAAACATAAAATGAATATTATAGAGCTTGAGCAGATCTTGACGCAACGTAGTTTGTCCAAGTGGGGTTACCGTAGTGTGACGTTAACCTCAGTTGAAAGGACCCCAAAGGGTGATTGCAGGCCGAATAGTTTTGGTACCTACACTGGACTGCTGTCATTAAAAAATGTGCTCCAAATTAGTGTATATCTCCCTCCATTCTTTTGTTCTTGCATTCTCTAGCTCTCTTGTATGCTTATGTACATTTACCAGATTGTACATTTCTTTGATCTTATTGTTTAAACTTTTACAATGATTCTTCTTTTTCAAAACGTTACCTTGAGACCTTTGCACCCCTAAGTATTGACTGCACATGCATACATGGCCAATAAAAAAACCTTGAACCTTGAAGCCAGGCTTGTTCTGAATAGGACAGCAACAAAACAAATGTGTTATGTTCAAACAAAGTTACCACTTCATTTTAAACTGTGTCCCTAAAAACTTGAATCTCTGTTGGATCCACTGAGCACCAATGAAAAAAGTAAATATTTTTAATAAATAGGAAAGCCAGACAGAAGACTAGATGGCTGTATGGTGCCAAAAGTGGGACAAGTGGTCACCCTACTTGTATCTAATTGGTTACTGCTACATCCTCAAAATCTCAGCACTTCCTCTACAAACTACCAAAACTCTGGACAGGAAAAAATAAATGTCATAATTGTCCAATATTGCAAATGCAGGTTGCTCTGGGTAAAACATGGTAAAATAGTAAAATGTACGTCTATTTGTGGTTCATTAATTTAGCCAGTGTTAACAGATGGACTGATCAGAATTAGAAAAGCTGTGATTCATATTCAATTTGGAAAGAGTCTTCAGGGGTTCTGTCATTTTACTCATCTTCTTGGATTTTAAGCATACGTCTAGTGGACAAAAATAACTTTTTAAAATACCTGCCTATATGGTTAACCCATTAGCACTCTTAATGTGGTACTCATTTGTAGCCCATAAGGGCTCCTCATTTGGGACCCCTGAAGTTATTCCACATGGGTCCTACATACAGTGGCCCAGTTACAGACCTGGGGCCTCATTTATAAACGTTGCGTACGCACAAAAGAAGGCGTACGCTACTCTCTACGCAATAGTTGAGATTTATAAAAAGCAAACTTGACGGGAAAATGTGCGGTCCTTCACGCAAGCTCTGACCCAGGCGTACGCACAAAAATGGGTGAAATGAGAAACGGCGACCGTCGGCAGATGGAAGAAACACGTGAAAGTGAAAATGTCAATACTGCCTCTCATAAAGAACATGAAGACTTCACAAAGCAAGTCTTACAATTAACAGCTACACAACCACCCCTTTGATCAATCAGCAGTGAAACAAACAAAAAAGATCAAACGGAAATTACAACAGAAATTCAAATGAACACTTATTTGCAGAAAGAAAAGTGAAATATGTTCTACAATATTGGCATGTAGTGCAATTCATCCTCATAAATAATATAGTTAACAGAACGAAATAATGTACAAAACTGATATTCTCGTCAATGTGTCCGTCTGGCGGAGCAGATATAGTCAAAGTCAGCTTTATTGTCAAATATGCTGCATCCGTAAGACATACAGCACAGATGAAATTGCTTTCCTCCCACCCCACAGTGCAAGCAGCATATAAAATAATAAATAAACGACTTACGACTTAAAATACATTATTTTAAAAACAATAAATCCTTGAAACCCAAAAAGATAAAGCCAAAAAACACTGAAGGTAGGGGAGAGAGGAGCCGCTGCGTGTGCACGCGCCGCCAGATGCGTGCGAATCAGACAGACGGAAGGACTGACGGACGGACGTACTAATTGTCCACTGGGGAAAGTTGTATTCATATTAAAACATTTCTTCATAAGCTATGGAATTATGGTATTCATGCATATGCCTTCAGTTTGTTTTATTTTTGATATAACAATGTATGGCGTATGTCTCAACCATTCAGAAAGCAACAAGAAATTACATTTGCGCGGAACATTTTCCCATTTCCACGTGGATTATTACCGACATCTGTAGCTTGTCAGATGTAATTAAATGGAGGGAAATAAAATGCCCCATCACAATGCGTAATGACGCACAATGGCTGATCTTGCGCTCTTAGAAGATGTGGCAAATGGAAGAATTCGGAGTGAACGCATCTTAATCTTTAGACAGCAAGAAGACTTGCTGGCAAACGAGGACGAGTGTCTTATGAGCCGGTTCCGACTTCTTCGAGCCGTCCCTTTGGACCTCTGCGGGCTTTTGGGGGGGTGTCACCCAGTGCATCTGGCGCGTCGGTGTCTCCCTCCGCCTCAGTCGCCACTCCCCTTAAAAGGGATTCCCCAATTATTGCCGCCAGTCTCTCAAGAGGGGTCAGCTCCGGTGTGTGTGTGTGTGTGTGTCTCCCCCCCCCCCCCCCCCCACTCCAGTCTTAGGGAAGAAAGCACACCAGACTTCTTTTGCACTACACGGATCCTACAGGACTGCGAGAACAGAGGAGGTGATGTGCTAGTAACCCTCTCCCCTCCCGAATATAGGTACATATCCACCATGGCGTGTCCAACTGGGCTAAGAGACAGTTTATTTTGCTTACTGTTCCTGCTATTCTCGACAGGAGCCAATTACATGGATTTGGTTCTTTGGGAACATTATCCACCTGCAAGAAGAACCACCAACGAGGACAGATTCAAACATTTCTCGATCTGATGGCTGAGTATTGATGAACATGATGTTTTGAATAGTCTAAAATGAACATAACTCACCTGCATATGACAAATTCTTGGTACAGGTATGCCATGTTACTGGCTAAAGAAATGCATAGATCTGATTGCTATGTTTGTCTTGTAATTCCAGCTTCATCCCTACATCCTAATTTGCAGGCAGCAATTTTTCTGAGTGGAAAAGCGACTGTAAGCTTTTGAATATAGTACCAGAGGGTATATTAGTACTGAGCCGCAATTACTTCAAATGGTACTCTGTGTTTGACCGAGAGTTGTAAGAGTTTGTATCAGCTTAAAACTGAAATTGAAAAATCATTAGCTCCATATGCTAGTGAGGAACCAGGAACTGTGTTTCCACATTGTGTAACTAACAATGGCACAGAGTTTTTAGGAACTTTGCCGACAAAGATGTGATATTGGATGTGAGATTTTGACATTTATCAAAGATAAAAGGGAGGGAGTATGTGAAGGAAATTGTTTTTATTATTATCATTGCCTAAATGTATTTGGTTAAATGTATGTTAACTCAGATTGACCTTTTACCTCTTCTGAAAAACAGTTGCGTGTCGAAACTATCTGCTTCTCATCCCCACCAGGATGAGGGGTTTTACGAATAATTGTCCTCAGCTGATAAGGATACTGTTTGAAGTTAGAATTCACCAAAGGGTCATTGTATGACACCCCCTAATGAACTTTTCGTTTGTCCTGAAAACTGTTACTCCTTCTTGTGTTCTAATAAAAGGTACAGGAGAGGCAAGACCTTGAGAAGAGAAGCGTGGTAGACGCTTTTCTGTCACTCTTAAGCTCCTCTCCTCGCATGAGAAACTTGGATTCTGTTGTGGTTTGTTTATAATTGTGTTTTTCACGTCTAGATGCAATGACTGACATTCTTTGGTCCATTCGAGTCGATGACAACATATCTGGCGCCCTTGGGGGAGGACCACGCCACCAGTTCTGTGCACAGCCTGCGGAGAATAGGTCTCCTCGGAGGAAGTCTGTCGAGTGGTTCCTACGCCGCCAATCGACTTGGTCTGATCCCCTGTCCCGGATTTGACGCATTCTGCTACCAGTCAGACCACAACCACAAGGCAAGTACAGCTGCCAGGGGTTCGTCCCCGACTCCAGAATTCTGAGGGACAGGTTCAAGTCCTGTTGCCTAAAACACGTGTGGGTTTGGAGTCCCGGAAAAGTCCAGAATTCTTTATAAAGGTGTAGGTTCAAGTCCTGCAGCCTAAGAGGGTTCAAGTCCCTAAGCGCCTGTAGAAAAACAACAAAATAAGGGGGGGAAAGTTTTGGTGTGAAATGTGTGTGCATGTGTGTATGAGTGAACTTGTTTGAAGCAGTGGGCAGCTGAAAACCTTGGCGGTGTTAACACAAGGCTGCTTTGTCAACGAGAAATTCAAGATTTCATCTCATTAGGCTTTAGGTGAAAAGAACTCCAGAGTCTAAAACGTTTTGCTCCTGAGACCCTAAATCGTGTGACCAGATCAGACACAGGTCTGACCTAGAAGCTTACGTTGCACGGGAGGAATTGGTCCTGAGAGAAATTCTGTTGGTCTGATCACACTCCCAGACTAACGAATAAAAAAATTAGAAAAATAAAAATGGGGAATTCAAATAAAAAGTTGAATTAACATGAGATTGAAAAAATATATGAAAGAGGTTCATTCAGGTTCAACTACACTTGATAAAATGGGAGAAAATTACGATTTTAAGGGAATGCATTGAATTAGTTAAAAGGTTACAAACTTTATAACAAAAATAAAAATAAAAACTAAACAAAGAAAAAATAGTGGAGAATGAATTTGTGCAAAACCAATAATATACATCAGTACAAAGAATGCATTCAGAAAAGTATCCCAGAGAGGTATGCCTGATTGCTGAAAGAGAGGGAAATTTCACAACCAACTTTCATTACAATCCATATGGACTTTATTGTCTAAGAGTAGCAGGGATTGATTATTGTTTAGTATGATTTACTGCATTCAAATAAGCTGAAATTTTCATAGCAATTAGCATTGCTTATTATTGTAGCTTAAATATTTGCAGAAACATCCAACTTGGCACATCATAAAAGTGACAGAGTGATACTGGTACATATTTTATAAACAGTGATAGGATAAATGGTTTACACTAACGCCTTATTGATTTAGACATTGTAGCATTATCCTGCATTATTGTGAAATTAACATGACTCAAACAAACTAGTTAGTGAATGTATTAGCAGGTATTAGTATTCAACAGACTTATTCAACTGGCAACATATCAACATCCACATAGTAGTCAACCTTAACTTAAAACAATGTAATGACTTATTAGTTAACACCAAATTGATCCCACAACATAAACATCCCCAGGATGATTTATCCAAATTTAGTGTAACATTTTAGAAAATGTTTCACCCAATTAAAGATGTAGTAAAGATTAGAAATCATATACTAGATCTTATGTCACAGGGACAACTATTCTGTAGGTTGGTGAATTGTTTGTGAGGCTATAAAGGTACATCCACCCATCGTGGAGACAACTGGTCCATGACCACCAATAATGCATTACTGGTGATTTGTCTAATCCACCATCAAGAAAAGCATCGTAGCATCAACCGCAGGTAAACTGACTTATTAGTGGCTGTAGGCTTGCTCAATCCACTACTTATAATCATCATCTAGGAAGGCTCGTCGATCTTGCATTATTGGACTGATACTGTTAGGAGGGCACCCAGGAGGTGATATTAAAACCTAATGCTAGGGTACACATCCTATAGCATCCCAAACTACAGATGTTGATTTACTTATTGCCCTGCTGGTCCTGACTGTGGCACCCACGGATTTGGTTCTTTGGAACATTATCCATCTGCAAGAAGAACCACCAACGAGGACAGACTAAACATTTCGACGATGGCTAGAGTATTACGAACATGATGTTTTGAATAGTCCAAATGAACATAACTCACCTGTATATGACAAATTCTTGGTACAGGTATATGTTATGTTACTACAAAGAAATGCATAGATCTTGATTGCTATGTTTGTTCTGTAATTCCAGCTTCATCCCTACATCCTAATCAGGCAAAAGCAATTTTCTGAGTGGAAAAGCGACTGTGTTTTTGAATATAGTACCAGAGGGTATATTAGTACTGGAGCCGTCACCACTTCAAATGGTACTCTTGTAAGACCGAGTTGCAAGAGTTTGTATCAGTCTTAAAAAAACTGAAATTGAAAAAATCATTAGCTCCATATGCTAGTGAGGAACCAGGAACTGTGTTTCCACATTGTGTAACTAACAATGGCACAGAGTTTTTAGGAACTTTGCCACGACAAAGATGATATTGGATGTGAGATTTGACATTTATCAAAGATAAAAGGAGGGAGTATGTGAAGGAAATTGTTTTATTATTATCATTGCCTGTAAATGTATTTGGTTAAATGTATGTTAACTCAGATTGACCTTAATTTTCTGAAAACAGTTGTGTGTTTGTTCATCTGCTTCTCATCCCCACCCAGATGAGGGGTTTGGTCCACACACTGTCCTCAGCTGATATGATACTGTTTGAAGTTAGAATCCACCAAAGGGGACATTGTATGACACCCCCTAATGAACTTTTTCTGTTTGTCCTGAAACTGTTACCTCCTTCTTGTGAAACTCTAATAAAGAAACAGGAGAGGCAGACCTGAGAAGAGAAGTTGGTAGACGCTTTCTGTCACTCTTGCTCCTCCCTCTGCATGAGAAACTTGATTCTTGTTGTGGTTTGTTGTTTATAATTGTGTTTTTCTTTAATGTCTAGATGCATTTATCTTGACATTCTTTGGTCCATTCGAGCGGATGACAACATATCTGTCCTTGGGGGAGGACCACGCCACATTGAAGTCTGTGCACAGCCCGTGAGAATAGGTTCCGAGGAAAGTCTGTCGAGGAATTTAACACGCCAGCCAATCGACTGGTCTGATCCCTGGGCCGATTGATCGCGGTCATACCAGTCAGACCACAACGACAAGGCAAGTACAGCGCTTTTTCAGGGGTTCAAGTCCCCGAAGTGGCCCAGAATTCTGAGGGACAGGTTCAAGTCCTGTTGCCTAAAACACGTGTGGGTTTGGAGTCCCGGAAAAGTCCAGAATTCTGTATAAAGGTGTAGGTTCAAGTCCTGCAGCCTAAGAGGGTTCAAGTCCCTAAAAGGCCTAGAAAAACAACAAAATAAGGGTTTTTTGGTGTGAATGTGTGTGCATGTGTGAAAGGAGTGAACTTGTTTGAAGCAGTGGGCAGCTGGAAAACCTTATGATGTTAACACAAGGCTGCTTATCAGTTGGAGTAGAACAAGATTTCATCTCATTAGGCTTTAGGTGAAAAGAACCCAGAGTCAAAACGTGTTTTGCTCCTGAGGACCCTAAACGCGGTGACCAGATCAGACAATAGGTCTGACCTAGAAGCTTGTTGCACGGGAGGAAATTGGTCCTGAGAGAAATTCCTCTGTTGGTTCTGGATCACTCTGTGACTAACGTAAATAAAAAAATTACAAAAATAAAAAATGGGGAATTCAAATAAAAAAGTTGAATTAACATGAGATTGAAAATATATGAAAGATGGCTCATTTAATTAATTCACATTTTTGATAAAATGGGAGAAAAATTATGATTTTAAAGGGGAATGTACTGAATTAGTTAAAAGGTTACAAACTTTATAACAAAATAAAAATAAAAACGAAACAAAGAAAAAAATAGTGAAGAATTAATTTGTGCAAAACTGTGGTTAAATGAAGCAACGAAAATAAAGAATGGCATTCAGAAAAAGCACCAGAGAAGCATGTCTGATTGCTAAAAAGAGAGGAAATTTCTGAACCAACTTTTTCCTTACCATACAATCCATATGGACTTTATTGAATTGGTAAAGCAAGGATTGAAATATTGTTTAGTGATGATTTTGATGCATTTTCCAAAATGGCTGAAATTTTTCCATGCAAACAAGATGCTATTACAGTAGCTAAAGCTATTTGTAAAAGAATAATCCCAACTTTTGGCATACCACAAGTGATACCCAGTGATAATGGTACATATTTTGTAAATCAAGTGATAGACAAAATGGCTCAACATCTTTTTATTGATTTAAAGAGACATTGTAGTTATCACCCACAGAGTGCAGGATTAGTTGAGAGAACTAATGGCACTATCAAATCAAAGTTAAAGAAATGCATGGAAGAGAAAAAGACAGTGGCCTGACTGCATAGACTTAGTTCAATCCAAGCATGACACACGCACAACAGCAGGTCAACCCAACGCCTTTTGAAATGCTGTATGGACGTTCTTATAGGTTACCAGACCTTGATCCTACACAGCAACATTCCCCAAATGAGAATCCAAATTTAGTGGATTGTTTGAGAAAATGCTTACCACTAAAGATGCAAAGGACAAATCATTCAGATTCCTTTTATCTCCACAGGACACTTCACCAGTGCAGGTGCTGGTGACTGGGTGTTTGTGAAGGCTACAAAAGGAAGTGTTGGTCCAGCTTCCACGGTGGGGAAGGGCCATTCCAACCTGCTGACTACACCAACAGCTGTAAAGATTACGAAAGATCGTCTTGGATCCACCTGTCACACTGCAAGAAAAAGCATCTGGTGAGGTTAATTCAACTGCTAGGTGGGGAAGTCTGACCACAAAGGAGGCAGCTGTATAGAAGCTGCTTGTCTCAACGTCAGCGAAGCAGGGGAATCCACCTAGTCTTAGGGAAGAAAGCACACCAGATCTCTTTTGCACTACACGGATCCTACACTGTTAGAGGTCTTGAGGAGGTGATGCTAGTAACCTCCTCCCGAATAATATAGGTGAATATTATCCACCATGTACGCGCAGGTCCAATCGCTAAGAGACAGCTTATTTTGCTTACTGTTCCTGCTATTCCTGACAGAGCCACCACATGGATTTGGTTCTTGGAACATTATCCACTCCAAAAAGAAGAACCACCAAACGAGGACAGACTGTTACTCGATGATGGCTGAGTATTGATGAACATGATGTTTTGAATTGTCCAAAAATGAACATAACTCATCTATATAAGACAAATTCTTGGTACAGTATGTTAAGTTACTGGCTAAAGAAATGCATAGATCTGATTGCTATGTTTGTTCTGTAATTCCAGCTTCATCCCTACATCCTAATTTGCAGGAAAAGCAATTCTTCTGGAGTGGAAAAGTTTAATTGTGTTTTTGAATATAGTACCAGAGGGTATATATTAGTACTGGAGCCGTCAACATCAAATGGTACTCTTGTAAGACCGAAGGTAAGAGTTTGTATCAGTTTAAAAACTGAAATTGAAAATCATTAGCTCCATATGCTAGTAAGGAACCAGGAACGTGTTTCCACATTGTGTAATCCAACAATGGCACAGAGTTTAGGAACTTCATTGACAAAGATGTGATATTGATGAGATTTTGACATTTATCAAAGATAAAAAGGAGGAGTATGTGAAGGAATTGATGACATTATCATTGCTTCAAATGTATTTGGTTAAATGTATGTTAACTCAGGATTGACCTTACCTCTTTCTGAAAACAGTTGTGTGTTTGTTCATCTGTTTCTCATCCCCAGCACCCCAGGATGAGGGGTTTTACGCACACTCGTCCTCAGCTGATAAGGATACTGTTTAGTTAGAATTCACCAAAGGGTCATTGCATGACACCCCCTAATGAACTTTTTCTGTTTGTCCTGAAACTGTTACCTCCTTCTTGTGTTCTTAATAAAAGGTGCACAGGAGAGGCAGACCTTTGAGAAGAGAAGCGTGGTAGACGTTTTCTGTCACTTTGCCTCTCCTCGTGCATGAGAAACTTGATTCTGTTGTGGTTTGTTGTTTATAATTGTGTTTTTCTTTAATGTCTAGATGCATTTATCTGACACTCCAGCTGCTCTGCTCAGAGACACGGTTCTTATGTGGAGCAGCAGGTTCATTCTAACAGCCACAGATCTTTTTACAAAGTGGGCTGTGGCAAAATCTCTCTATAAACATTACAAAGAATAATGTCACACACAACTTATGAAGGAAAAGAACTTTAGGTTACAAAAGGAAACATAAAATGAATATTATAGAGCTTGAGCAGATCTTGACGCAACGTAGTTTGTCCAAGTGGGGTTACCGTAGTGTGACGTTAACCTCAGTTGAAAGGACCCCGAAAGCGGTTATTGCAGGCCGAACACTCTGGCGATGCAGCGCCAGACGCTTTTTTGCCGCGACTTTGATGTCCGACCATTTCTTTCATTTCTTTTTTATTTCGGCCACGGTCCGAGGTTGTGAGGCTACAGCATTTACGGCGTCTGCCACGGTTTGCCGCTCACGTGCCTTTTTGGCATTAGTAATGCCCACACTGTGCCCTCCAAACAACACTTTTCTCCTCTTTTCCACCTCGTCAACTATAACTTCTACTTCACATTGAGTGAAGTTACGTTTTTTTGATTTCCTCTCTGTGTTTGCCATGGCTTCGCAATCAATGAATATTCATTTGTGGGCGTTTCACAGACTATTTATGGGCAACTATGGGCGTGTCATGAAGCCGCAAATGCTGCGCAGCATTTAGAATTGGTTGTGATTTATAAAGGGAAAGATGCGTAGGATGTGCGTGCGCACGGTTTTATAAATCCGAATATTTCTGTGCGTACGCACGTCCTATGTTTCATCCGTACGCCACTTCTGACGCAAATCCTACGCAAAGTTTTATAAATGAGGCCCCTGGTCTTCTTCACCCACCTAGATCCTTAGGCGGGCCTATATGGTTAGCCCATGAGGGCTCCTCATGTGGGACCCATGTAAGTTATACCACATGGGTCCTACATACAGTGGCCCGGTTACAGACCAGGTCTTCTTTGCCCACATAGATCCTTTAGCGGGCCTATATGGTTAGCCCATGAGGGCTCCTCATGTGGGACTCATGTGGGCCAAACCATATGGGTCCCACATACAGTGTCCCAGTTTCAGACCAGGTCTTCTTTGCCCACCAGGGCTCTTTATCAGGCCTATATGGTTATCCCATGAGGGCTCCTCATTTGGGACCCATGAAGTTATTCCACATGGGTCCTACATACAGTGGCCCAGTTACAGACCAGGTCTTCTTCACCAACCTAGATCCTTAGGCCGGCCTATATGGTTAGCCCATGAGGGCTCCTCATGTGGGACCCATGTAAGTTATACCACATGGGTCCTACATACAGTGGCCGAGTTACAGACCAGGTCTTCTTCGCCCACTTATACTCTTTATTGGGCCTATATGGTTAGCCCATGAGGGTTCCTCATGTGGGACCCATGTAAGTTATACCACATGGGTCCCACATACAGTCTCCCAGTTACAGACCAGGTCTTCTTCACCCACCTAGATCCTTTAGTGGGCCTATATGGTTGGCCCATGAGGGCTCCTCATGTGGGACCCATGTAAGTTATACCACATGGGCCCTACATACAGTGGCCCAGTTACAGACCAAGTCTTCTTTGCCCACATAGATCCTTTGGCGGGCCTAAATGGTTAGCCCATGAGGGCTCTTCATGTGGGACCCATGTAAGTTATACCACATGGGTCCCACATACAGTGTCCCAGTTACAGACCAGGTCTTCTTCACCCACCTAGATCCTTTAGCGGGCCTACATGGTTAGCCCATGAGGGCTCTTCATGTGGGACCCATGTAAGTTATACCACATGGGTCCTACATACAGTGGCCCAGTTACAGACCAGGTTTTCTTTGCCCACATAGATCCTTTAGCGGGCCTATATGGTTAGCCCATGTGGGATCCACACGTGGGACTTATTTGGGCCAAACCATATGGGTCCCACATACAGTGTCCCAGTTACAGACCAGGTCTTCTTTGCCCACCAGGGCTCTTTATCAGGCCTATATGGTTAGCCCATGAGGGCTCCTCATGTGGGACCCATGTAAGTTATACCACATGGGTCCTACATACAGTGGCCCAGTTACAGACCAGGTCTTCTTTGCCCACATAGATCCTTTAGCGGGCCTATATGGTTAGCCCATGTGGGCTCCACACGTGGGACTCATGTGGGCCAAACCATATGGGTCCCACTTACAGTGTCCCAGTTACAGCCCAAGTCTTTATGGCCCAGATGCAACCCATATGGGCCTTACTTGGCTGACCTACATGGGTTCTAGCCCACATGGATCCTTTGTAGGGCCCTAACAGGTAACCCATGTGGGCGGCCAATGTGGGGCCAATGTAGGCAAAACCTAATGGGGCCTTCAAAGTTTACCCAAAATAAACCCATGCCCAGTCAGTAGCCACATAGCCCACCTCTTTCCCAGTTGGGGCCTACATGACATTGCTGGCTGGGTAAAAGCATTTGATGTTCAGATCTTAGGACTTGACATGTATCAGAAAGATACTGAGGTGCCAGAGCATTCAAACATTTAAAAACTAGAAGTAAAATCTTAAAAATGATTCTAAAAGTCACAGGCGGACAGTGAGAGCATAATATTGAAGTTATATGCACCCACCGTTTGGTCCCTGT
Source organism: Oryzias sinensis (assembly GCA_037389245.1). Lineage (NCBI taxonomy): Eukaryota > Metazoa > Chordata > Actinopteri > Beloniformes > Adrianichthyidae > Oryzias > Oryzias sinensis. The sequence continues at coordinate 27,421,792 of CM074488.1, forward strand.
TTACACGCGAGCAGTTGAATTTTGAACCAGGGGACAGTGGAGCAGAGACTGGCCAATGCAACTATACAAAGAATTACAGTAGTCTAGTCTGGAGAAAATCAAAGCATGGATCATTTGTGAGCATGAGGAGGAAGATATGGCTTAACTTTGCTGATTAGCCTCACGTAATAAAAACTAGACTGGACTACAGCACTGACCTGTTAGTCAAATTTAAAATGCCTGTCAAGGTTTACCCAAAGATTCCTAATGAAAGAAGCATCTGAAGGGTCCAGGGGGCCAACAGCACTACAGGAACCTGTTAGCAGATCAGTCTTTTCAAAAACAAGCACCTCTGTCTTGATTTCATTCAGACATAGGAAGTTAAGCTCCATCCAAGATTTGATGTCTGCTAAGCCCTTCTGTAAATTGAGACATCTCGCTCCTTCAGATTTTGAAGGTCAATAGATCTGAATGTCATCAGCTTGGCAGTGGAACGACACTGCAACGCTGTACAGAAGACCTGTTGGAGATAAGCACAAATGTGGTTTGGGTGGGAGTTGAAGGCGGGTGCCTCAACAACCCAACTCAACCTAGATCAGTGTTTCTCAAACTTCTTTGAGCCAAGTTACACGTTTTCCTTGACAGAAATCACAGGCACAACAGCAACCAAAAACGCAAAAAAAAAAAGAAACTCTGTAGTCTGTAATAATGATGTACCACTCTCTCCAGGATGTAATTATAATAGTTTCGATACTAAAAGCTTAAAGTTGCAATTGTTTTTCTATTTAAAAGCTGCAGTAGCAGTAGCTATAGTTTTCAAATACAATTTTATGTAATCTCACAATGAACCGAATAAAAAATACAACGACCCCCCCCCCCCACACACACACATTTTTGACAACATTCTTTTGTATTTCCAAATTTCTTTTGCCATTATGCACAAAAAAGGGTTGAACTTTATATACTCGTATTGCAGTGTCAATATCAGCCGCACAGGGGGCTTAAATCCAAAACACGCTTTAGGTTGTGGGCCAAACAAGATAAACATTTATTAAACACACTAGAGGTAAACTTTTAAATCTTTAAAACTGAAATTTTTGAACATGAATATGAATAAAATCAGACAGGTTATCAATTTTTAACGCACAGTCAGAATGAGAATAGAGTATTCATCCGGACCATGGTATAAAAAAAATTAACTTACAACACGAAACAATTATTCACAATATGAAACAATAACTCAGAACACAGAACAATGACTCACAACACGAAACAATTAACTCACAACACAAAACAACAATAAATCAAAACACAAATCAATCAACTCACAACACAACCAAATCAACTCACACCACAACACTTTGTCTGAAAACGGAAGTATACCTGCAACGGATGCTCTGCTTTATTCTGAAATT
>CM074488.1:27423685-27440258 GCA_037389245.1 Oryzias sinensis
ACTGTATGTGGGACCCATGTGGTATAACTTACATGGGTCCCACATGAGGAACCCTCATGGGCTAACCATATAGACCCAATAAAGAGTATAGGTGGGCGAAGAAGACCTGGTCTGTAACTCGGCCACTGTATGTAGGACACATGTGGAATAACTTACATGGGTCCCACATGAGGAGCCCTCATGGGCTAACCATATAGGCCCGCCTAAGGATCTAGGTGGGTGAAGAAGACCTGGTCTGTAACTGGGCCACTGTATGTAGGACCCATGTGGAATAACTTCATGGGTCCCAAATGAGGAGCCCTCATGGGATAACCATATAGGCCTGATAAAGAGCCCTGGTGGGCAAAGAAGACCTGGTCTGTAACTGGGACACTGTATGTAGGACCCATATGGTTTGGCCCACATGAGTCCCACATAAGGAGCCCTCATGGGCTAACCATATAGGCCCGCTAAAGGATCTATGTGGGCAAAGAAGACCTGGTCTGTAACCGGGCCACTGTATGTAGGACCCATGTGGTATAACTTACATTGGGCCCACATGAGGAGCCCTCATGGGCCAACCATATAGGCCTGATACAGAGCCCTGTCGGGCAAAGAAGACCTGGTCTGTAACTGGGCCACTGTATGTGGGACCCATATGGTTGGACCCACATGAGTCCCACGTGAGGAGCCCTCATGGGCTAACCATATAGGCCCGCTAAAGGATCTATGTGGGCAAAGAAGACCTGGTCTGTACCCGGGCCACTGTATGTAGGACCCATGTGGTATAACTTACATTGGGCCCACATGAGGAGCCCTCATGGGCTAACCATATAGGCCTGATAAAGAGCCCTGGTGGGCAAAGAAAACCTGGTCTGTAACTGGGACACTGTATGTGGGACCCATATGGTTTGGCCCACATGAGTCCCACATGAGGAGCCCTCATGGGCTAACCATATAGTCCCGCCTAAGGATCTAGGTGGGTGAAGAAGACCTGGTCTGTAACTGGGCCACTGTATGTAGGACCCATGTGGAATAACTTCATGGGTCCCAAATGAGGAGCCCTCATGGGCTACAAATGAGTACCACATTAAGAGTGCTAATGGGTTAACCATATAGGCAGGTATTTTAAAAAGTTATTTTGTCCACTAGACATATGCTTAAAATCCAAGAAGATGAGTAAAATGACAGAACCCCTGAAGACTCTTTCCAAATTGAATATGAATCACAGCTTTTCTAATTCTGATCAGTCCATCTGTTAACACTGGCTAAATTGATGAACCACAAATAGACGTACATTTTAATATTTTACCATGTTTTACCCAGAGCAACCTGCATTTGCAATATTGGACAATTATGACATTTATTTTTTTCCTGTCCAGAGTTTTGGTAGTTTGTAGAGGAAGTGCTGAGATTTTGAGGATGTAGCAGTAACCAATTAGATACAAGTAGGGTGACCACTTGTCCCACTTTTGGCACCATACAGCCATCTAGTCTTCTGTCTGGCTTTCCTATTTATTAAAAATATTTACTTTTTTCATTGGTGCTCAGTGGATCCAACAGAGATTCAAGTTTTTAGGGACACAGTTTAAAATGAAGTGGTAACTTTGTTTGAACATAACACATTTGTTGTGTTGCTGTCCTATTCAGAAGAAGCCTGGCTTCAAGGTTCAAGGTTTTTTTATTGGCCATGTATGCATGTGCAGTCAATACTTAGGGGTGCAAAGGTCTCAAGGTAACGTTTTGAAAAAGAAGAATCATTGCAAAAGTTTAAACAATAAGATCAAAGAAATGTACAATCTGGTAAATGTACATAAGCATACAAGAGAGCTAGATAATGCAAGAACAAAAGAATGAAGGGAGATATACACTAATTTGGAGCACATTTTTTAATGACAGCAGTCCAGTGTAGGTACCAAAACTATTCGGCCTGCAATCACCCTTTGGGGTCCTTTCAACTGAGGTTAACGTCACACTACGGTAACCCCACTTGGACAAACTACGTTGCGTCAAGATCTGCTCAAGCTCTATAATATTCATTTTATGTTTCCTTTTGTAACCTAAAGTTCTTTTCCTTCATAAGTTGTGTGTGACATTATTCTTTGTAATGTTTATAGAGAGATTTTGCCACAACCCACTTTGTAAAAAGATCTGTGGCTGTTAGAATGAACCTGCTGCTCCACAGAGAGAACCGTGTCTCTGAGCAGAGCAGCTGGAGTCTCATAGCTTTGTGTTTGCAGGCAGGGAAGGTGCAAGTTTAAAAGATAATGTTGCTCTGTCAGATCTCTGTATGTTCACAGGGTCCCTCATAATATCTTCTTCTATGGTAGTATGGGGCGGCCGTGGTGCAGCGGTAGGTTGGTCGACCTCTGATCAGAAGATTGCAGATTCAATTCTCGCCTTGCCCCGCTCATGTGTCGAAGTGTCCTTGGGCAAGACACTGAACCCCACCTTGACTCTGTTTTTTAAGGTTGACGCCAGTGTTCGGCAGCGGAGCCATCACCAGTCTGTGAATCTGTGTGTGAAAGGGTGAATGGAACTATGACTGTAAAGCACTTTGGGCCTTCAAAGAAGGTATAAAAGCTCTGTATCCGTGTACGACATTTACCATTTACCAGTATTGTAATTTGTCCTATCACAATCTGACACGTCACCGGACCAACGGACAGCCAATCAAAAAAATTTGACGTCAGCATTAGTCCCAGGACCCTGAAGGACCTCAAACGGTAATTGCAGGCTGAATAGTTTTGGTACCTACACCTACCATACCCTACCTTAAATTCTAAAACACAGAAAACTAATGCTATATACAGTATGTTTTGTGAAACATAGCAGTTTTTAACCTTTTTTAATCCACCCAGTTTTAGTGCATACAAAATGAACCAAGACTTTTATTCCCTGTAACTTGCAATCAGCAAACAACACAGATTTGATCTCAGGGCCCTGCAGAAGGGCACTTGCAACCCATCAGTGGGCTCAGGCCAGCGGAATAAGAATTGCAGGCAATTAGATTGCAGATTACAAGACATTAGACATTTATTTGGATGGTGGTCTTTGGTTGCATTTCAGTTATTAATTTTTGACATTAGTTTAACTGTGGCAGGCTAGCTGTGGAAAAGGTGAATGTGTCATGATGCTGTCCTCTGGGCTGTGTCTCACGCTTTGCAGTGTTTCTGTCTTAACAGAGTGAGCTGGGTCTGGTGAATATCTAATAATTCCCTTAGTTACTCTAATTTAGTTGCTGATCGTAAGATTGCAGATATGATTCCCGCCTTGCACGCCCATGTGTCGAAGTGTCCTTGGGCAAGACACTACCCCACCTTGCCTCTGGTGGGAGGTTGGCGCCAGTGTTCGGCAGCGGAGCTGCCATTAGTGTGTGTATGTGTGTGTATGGGTGAAGGATCTGGACTGTGACTGTAAAGCGCTTTGGGGCTTTGAAAGAAGGTAGAAAGTGCTATATAAGTATACGCCATTTACCATTTAATCACAATGAGCATAAAGAGTAATTTGCTATTTTTTTCTTGTACTTGTGTTAACTTACAAAAAATAGTTTAACATCTGTCATGCAAACTTATCTGACACTACTACTGAAATAAAATGTGTTCATATGCTGGATTGGTTTAGTGTAGTTTTTATAGAAAATTTTAAATGTAAATATAATGACTTTTATATTGGAGTAGAAACCTGCCTTATTACAAAAACCTATTTTGACTGGTGAAAAGTAAAAAAAAAAAAATAGAATGAACGCTTTCATTTTTTCTCGAAAGGCAAGCAGGGTGGTTTAAGGAGTTCAAAGTGGTAAGCAGGCGTTGCTGATTGGATGGTTGCTGCGTTTTGAATCTCCCGCTCATTTCCTGATACGGCTTCGGTCAGTCGTCCTGGTCCGTCACGCAAGGAGATTCTGCACTTCTGTTGCACCGTTCATCCAGGCCATTTATTCATATCAAGGTAAGATACCTTTTTGGTTTTGTGTTTCGCTTACAGCTCTAACTGGCAATGATAAATGTGGTTCATAAAAGCATGCGCAGCTCGGGAGTTCTGTTCTGCAGTTGAATCCATCCACGTTACAGCGGCTTTTGCATTTGAAAGAAGCCGGTGTCACAAACGGGCAGACGACTAGTTTCCACGTGCAGCAGGTTTATTTGCAGACATGATGACAAGTAGCGGTGGGTCGCGTCACCGATCATCCAGCCAGTGTGTGTCGGCGTTTCACCGAGACGTTAAACTAGGAAGCGCATCCTAGTAACAGTTGCCAGATTCGGCGGGTTTCCGTCCAATTTAGTGGTTTTGATTTGGATCTTGCGGGGATAACTTGTTTTGGTCAGATGTAATTTGGCCAGGTTTTGTGTGAAATGTTTTTAGTTCGTTTTATTATGAGTCTGAATTATCTTATTTTGAAAAATGACCGGAATTTCTCGGTAAAAATGAATGAATACTAATCAGTCCAGCGGCGAGTTTAGATCCATAAAATACAAAATCTTTTTTGTTTTTTAGTGTATTATAATGTTGATTCCTCACAAAAAGACACCCAAGCGGTATTTTGATCCATTCAAGCATTTGAGTATTCCTCTAAAATCGAGCGGGTTCTCATGAGCTGACGTGACGGACACATTAAGAACGGTCCCATTCATGAAGAGTCTGCGCTGCCGGCACCGCCCACAGACACACACCCACTTTCTCCGCAGAGCAAGAATGTTTGTCAAAAGCGCTTTATTTTTATATTCGCAATATGCACATCCACCTTTGCAGAAGTTTGAATGTGTTTTTGTTTTCCTGAGAGAAACGCAGACACGCTGCTGAGGCCGGCTCCATCTGCCGAGATTGACGTCACACACACAGAGCGAAAGCCGGCGACTCAGAGGATGAGTCCTGTTATTTCCAGTTTGGAAAGAAACTCAGGATAATAACCGATATTTAATAAAAAAAAATCCTTTTGTGTGTGTGCCAAAAGTAATATTATCATATATATGGATGTTGCTTACTATTAAGGACTTAAAAATAACAGGGTATAGGCCCCTTTATTGAGTTTCTGGAAGTATTTATTAGTTTTAATTATGCTTAATATATATATTTATTTATTTATTTTTTTTGATCAAACGTCATTTTAATTATCATCCTAGAGTTACTTGAACACTTTTCAGGGAATGGTTATTTCAGAGTTTAGTTATTTTGTCCCTTGTGTTGGTCAGGTCACCTGCAGCTTCACTCAAGTTGTCGTGACAGACTCGCCGATATAGATTTCATGTCAGCAATTGTAAGTTTATTCTTAAAGTAACATTTTATTATTTATATATGTAATTAAGCTGTTAACGTTTAACTACATCTTTCTATCTTGTGATATTTTCTCTATTTAAAAAGGTTGCTGTGGTTGGAGAAATTGGGGACTCTTCTCTGGACGAGGCAACCAGAAGAATGATGGGCTTCCTCATGTCCAATGAGTTGGCTCTGCAATATAACCTGTTTGGACGTCATGGAGAGAATAAGTTCTGCTAGTTGCGTCTTTTTGATGTCTTCTATGGTAATTAGATTTGAATTTATTAATCTATATTCATCACTGACAAAGGATTTAGTAAATTTAATCCCAGGCTAAAATGAATACTTTGTTTTTTGTGATTTCTTTTTAGGGGCAGTGAAGAAAAATGCCATCACCCAACCAGTCCCACTAAAGGAAGTGGAGAAGGACCTCTCCAAATGGTTTGTGGGAGCTCGTGACAGGGGAGGAAACCGAGCTATAAGGACTCAAAGAGCGCTTGAATAACAAGCCAATGGAGCTTGTTCTCAGGAACCGTCAAGGATGCCATGAGTATTTTGTTTTACTGGATTTATTTATTTTTTTCGTCACATAATTGGCACACATTAAGGTTGTTGATATTGTACTGTACCAAGTGAAGTTGTTCTTTATTTTATTAAGTAACTGTATTATGTTAGACCCTGTGTGTTATCTGTTAAACCTTTGGGTGACCTTGCCATGGTCTTGTATATCGTTTTCATAATGCAGGATCAGGATAATTTATTTTCTTTTATTAAATTGAAGCATTTTAAAAAGCATTTTGTTGATGTCATTTGGAAAATTATGTTGTGAAACAGTGGGATTTTACAGAATCTTCTCATTTGAGTTTTAGGAAAGCTAGATGGAAAAGAAGACCCTATAATCGTTCACTGGTATATAGCACTGTAGGAAAACACAGGTGGGACCTCCATGGCAACACTGCACAAACCCACTCATGGCCTACATGGTGGCTTATTTAGGACCCACATTAACACAATATGCAATACTAATTGATGGATAAGTGGGCCCAAAATGGGTCATGGATGATTACCTGATTGGGGCCCATCTTTGCCCTGTTTCAGTCATACCTCCATCCCACAGAAGAACTACGAGTTATGGTTAACTATGAGTATGGTTCTAATGCTACTTACCCACTTGGGGCCTACAGGAAACCCACTGACCACCCACTTCAAGCCCATGTGGGCAAACACAGTTGGGGCCACCATGGAAACTGCGGACAAACCCACTTATAGCCCACATTATAGCCCATTTAGGNATTTACCAACTTGGGGCCTATATGACACCCACTCAGCACCCACTTCAAGCCTATGCGGGCATACACAATTGGGGCCACCATGGAAACTGCGGACAAAACCATTCGGGGCCCACATTTTCTGCCCATTTTGAAACCATATGGGGCCCACTTGGCTTTGCTGGCTGGGATGCTAGCACTTTTAGCTATGTTAGCATAATTAGCATAGTTAGCATAATTAGCATATCAGGTAATGTGTTTTTCTGAGTCAGTTGATGATGCTGATCGCTATGCTAGCAATTTTAGCGACATTAGCATAGCTAACATAGTTAGCATAATTAGCATTTTAGGTAATGTGTTTTTCTGAGTCAGTTGATGATGCTGATCGCAATGCTAGCACTTTTAGCAACATTAGCATAGCTAGCATAGTTAGCATAATTAGCATTTTAGATAATGTGTTTTTCTGAGTCAGTTGATGATGCTGATCGCAATGCTAGCACTTTTAGCCACATTAGAATAGCTAGCATAGTTAGCATAATTAGCGAATGCAATTTTGACTAGCCTTTATTTTCACGGGCGGTGAGGACGGTGGTGCGTAGAGTTGGGCGTGGAAGGCGGGTTGCGTCTGCGGGCCATACAACGCCGCTTGCGGCTTTAATATTTTTCTTGTTTTTCCAGTTTAATAAATTGTTTTTTTTAGCAATACAGAGAGTTATGAAAATGATAGATACTAATCGTCCTTCTATATTGATGGCACTCATGTCACCAATAGGGATGGGTACCGAGCCCCGGTTTTGTTCGAGCCCCGGGGCCACATTCTTCAAGACTGCAGTATCGTTAAGAACTGACGCGAACGGTTCTGCTATAGGTACTGGAAAAGTTGCTTTTTTTGTGTCCCACAAAATATAAACGTTATCTGCCATATTTAACTCACCAAGTCAGTCAATTTTCCTTTAATTAATGATGATGTTAATTTCGCTGTTTTCGCTGAACAGGAGAGGTCTGTCTGGTTATTTGTGTGCAAGGGGGGCGGGGCTGTTCAGACAGTACGTGCCGCACGCGCACACACAGTCAGTGGTGATCTCGTAGGGGACACGTGAGCGCCCCCCGAAAAAAATCCTTTAATCCCCCTATATACTAAGAACATCCATTTCCGTGTAAAATTAATGAAGTTTGCGTCAAGGAGTCCCTACCATCCTGTCACCTTGCTGCTACGATGACCGTATGTTGCGCTGTCTGTGAACACGCTGCGCGCGCGGGGCTGGGGGGGGGCCTGCACGCGGCGCAAACAACGAACAGGTAGAAAGGAGGGGCTTAGACTAACCGCTTATGGTTCCAGACCCGCAACAAACTAACAGCTGCTTCCTAAAACTTAATAATAATTAATAACTAATGATAGTCGTCATCTATAAAATTATTATAATTTATTGGGTTTACTGGATTTAAAGAAAAATAAATCAACAGAAAGGAGTCTGTATCAAAGTGAATTTGTTTCCATAACATAACTTAGCTCTGGGTGTTTGACAGACAGAAAACTATTCAAGGTTGTGGAAAATGGACAAAAAATCAAAGGAAACATCAACGCTCACAAAGAATAAAAATAATTAGTTTAAATAATTAAATAAATATCCTTTCTGGAACATTCTCATGTATAAAGTAGTGTTTTGTTAAAAAAACAATGTTGTTGCAAAATGAGGAAATAAAACACTTTATGTTCTTAATTTGTTATTTATTTATTTTTCATCCTCATAAAGTATCGATAAGAGAATCGTTAAAATACCAGATCGATAAGCAGTATTGATAAGAGTAGTAGTACCGTTAAAACCTTAACGATACCCATCCCTACAGGCCACCCGATCAAATCTGCATTAGCTGGTTTTAAACATCCACCAACACAACAACAAGCTGCACGGACCTGTGAGGACCTGCAGGGTTTCAGAACCAAGTCAAGTTAATCAAGAACCACGGTTCATAAAAGTCCTGATTAAAAGGTTTGTCTAACATTAAAATTTGTTCTTCCTGCAAAGAGAAAAACTGCAAAGAGTGTATTCAGAATCAGAAGTACTTTAATGAACCCACATGTGGGAAATGTTACCGTGGCAGTAAACATAAAAGAAAATAGAATAAAATAAGAACTATAATATAAAACACAACTGTAGCAGAAATGTAAACATATAAGGCGGTATAGTTTAAAGACTATTTACAAACAAGTAACAATGTGCAAAATGTGCAAAAGTCATCTGCCACACTGTGAGTTATTGTACTGTGTAATTGTATTTGGTAGAAAGGATTTCTGGTATCTGGCAGTTTCAGAACGGAGCTGTCTGAGCGTCCTAGAGAAGGAGCTCTGCTGTTTGTCCAGAAAAGGCTGGAGAGGATGGTCTGGGTTGTCCATAGTGGATAACATCTTGTTCAGTGACCTCCTCTCCATCACTGCTTCAAATGATTCCAGTTTGTAGCCAATGACAGAACCCGCCTTCCTGATCAGTTTTTTCAGTCTGTTGGTGTCACTGACTGCAATGCTGCTGCCCCCCCAGCAGACCACAGAGGAGAACAAGGTGCTGGCCACCACAGACTGGTAGAGGATCTCCAGCATCTTGCTGCACGCATTAAAGGACCTCAGCTTCCTAAGGAAGTAGAGTCTGTTGCAGGCCTTTCTGTACACAGCAGTACTGTGGCTCCTCCAGCTCAGTCTGCTGTGGATGGTCACACCCAGGTATTTGTACTCATCCACATCCCTGCCCAGGATGCAGAGAGGCTGCAGGACTGTCCCCTTACTTCTGAAGTTCATCACCATCTCCCCGGTCTTGTCCACGTTGAGCAGCAGGTGATTCTCTCCAGCCCACTCCACAAATCCGTCCATCAGCATCCTGTCCACCGCTTATACACCCCACAACCATAGAGTCATCAGAGAATATCTGTAGGTGACATGACTCCGAGTTGAGCTGAAAATCTGAGGTGTACAAGGTGAACAAAAAGGGAGAGAGCACAGTGCCCTGTGGGGCTCTCTCACCACTCAGCACCACATCAGACAGGACGTCGCCCAGTCGGACAAACTGGAGGAATTTAGGACCTAGTATAATGACCTCAGTTTTTTCTGGGTTCAGGAGGAGGTAATTAATTGTAAACCAGGGCTTGATGTCTCTGATGCAGGCATTCAGTTTCTCTATATTGTCATTCTGGTCAGGTTTCATGGATAAATACAACTGTGTATCGTCTGCATAACAGTGACAATTAATGCTGTGTTTCCTGATTAGGTTTCCTAGGGGTAACATGTAGATCAGGGGTGTCAAAGATACAGCCCGGAGGCCGTATCCGGCTCGCCAGATGGTTCAATCCGGCCCAGTCATGAAGAGTAAAAATTATAAGAACGTTTCTACTCCATTCCTGTGGCGAGTTATGATTTTTTTAAAGAAATAACCGAAATGTGCAATTCTGCCACTAAGGGGAGCAAAGGCTAAGCAAAACAGGTGAAAATGCATATCTTACCAAATGGCTCTGTGTTTGAATAAGATGTAGTTTGGTTCCCCGCAAGCCCCACTGCTGTTACATTGTTATAAGAATGATCAGTAGTGACACCCTTATGACCAAGATGTTCTCAAAAAGAAAAAAAAGGGTTGAAATGAAGTGCTGAGCTTTCCAGGAAAAATGGCAAAGTTTTATTTGTTTACGGAGTTCAATGCAAAACCTGCATGCTTGTTATGTCATCAACAGGTGGCAGTGCTCAAAGAATATAATATTCAGTATCACTATGAGACAATGAGATAATAAGGAAAGTTTCACCATTTGCAGTTAAGAAAAGAGAGGATTTACAAACTAAAAGCTGGCCTGGAAAAACAAACGTCTGCATTTACTGCAGCCTGACTCAGTGATGGAGCAGTGACAGACACCTGATTGCAGACAAGTTGGAGCAAACATCTAAACCATTTTCAGATGCTGAACTTATGGAAAAATGCTGAAGGCTGCAGAAGTCTTGTCCCAAAAAGCAGTCGACCTTTGCCAACATGAGTCTGTCAAGGATCACGATTACAGATACAAAATCTCTGAGGAGACTTGGGCGCCATATTAAGGAATCCAGTCATTGTATTATTGTATTTGTATTTTTGGTCACTATTAATGAAAGCACAGATACAGATATTGCACAACTCTGCATATTTCTTAGAGGTGCTGAAAAGACTGTCATAGCGGAGTTTCTTGAGTTGATGGACACAACAATAGCTGATGACATAGTCAGCTCTCCAGTTACTGTGCTGGACTATGTTGGAGTGAAGTGGTCACGTGTTGTCAGTCTGGTCACTGATGGCGCCCATCAAAGGTCAGGAAGAAAGCAGGTGTTGCCACAAAATTCAAGCAGAAACAAGGAAAGGATTTTTGGACATTTCATTGTGTTTTGCACACTTGAATGACCGTAAATATCTTTCTGTACAGGATCTGAATCCTGATATTGACGGCTAGCTGAAGTTTGAGGAGAGAAAGGAGGTTATCTCCAAATTCTTGTTATGTTCACAAATGTTTGCAAGTTTAATTTAGTTTAATTATTCATTGATTTGCACATTTACATTTTAGGCAGGTGTTTCATTTCCATAGCCCCTCTTGAGTTTATTAAAAGGATTGCTTCAGTGTCTGGTGTAAAATATTCAGTCTGAATAAAATTAAATAAACCAATTTTTTTAAGTGAAATGCATTTTATTTTACATCCATTGGCCTCTGTGAATGTATGTGTAATAATAAGTGATTAGGCTACCATGTTGGCTGAGGCATTTTTTCCAACTGAGTAAAAAAAAGCAGTTTTTTGCTTTTACGTTACTGGTCCGGCCCACTTGGGATCAGACGCCTTGATTGCGGCCCCCAAACCAAAATGAGTTTGACACCCCTGAGGTAGATCATAAACAGGATGGGTCCTAAAATTGAGCCCTGCCAGTTGATTACTTTTCAGTAGCTCCTTGTAACTGTCCAGTTTGTCAGTCTAGCTCTTATTCAGCATCCTGTCAGATTTTATTCTTGTTTTAGGAGGAATAAATCGTCAACCTACCATCGGCATCAGACTCTCCTGTGGGTTCCTACCAGTCATCTGAACATACATATTCATCATCTGTTTGATGATTGCATCCATTTTCCAATAACCTTTTCTGAATTTTGATCATTTTCAGGATTTACTTTGAGAGTCATAGTACAGTGATCTGTCAAGGGGGTCACTGAGATGGAGACGTGTGAAACAAATCTTAGGTTCCGGTTCCGGGTTACAGCGGACGCGTGGGAGCTCACGGCGGCTATACACCTATATTCAAATGACTTAAAAAGTTGATTTCTCCAAAAAGAAAGCTGACCATGGCCCCCAAGAAAAGCCAGGAATATGAAGACCTTAAAAAGATTATTGATGATATCAAAGCTACGCTGTATCCTTTTATGGATCAAGTGTCCGCTAAGCTAGCTCCACTGATTGAACTGATGGAAGAGTTCCGAAGATTTCGGGCTCAAAACGAGCAACGAGAAAACCGGGTCGACATTCTGGAGAAAAGACTGGACGATGTGGAACAACAAGTAAGGATGAATAATGTCATTCTCACTGGAGTACCCATCAAACCTCGGACAAAGCTAAATGCAGCTGGAGCTAGCATTGGTAATGCTAATAGCGCTAGCACCGCTAGCAGTTCTGAAACGGAGAACGGTGCAGAGTCTTTGGAACGCCAAATGGAATGATTTCTCACGTCTAAGGGGATCTCCCTGGATCTAAACACCATGGAGACCTGCCACCTGCTCCCCAGGAGAAAGGAGACGGATAAACCAGCGATCCTCATCAGGTTTGTGAATCAAAAACACAAGCTAGCTCTGATTAATCAAAAGAAGAATCTGAAGGGATCTGCTGCTTATCTGAACGCGACCATCTGACCAGAAGTATTGCTGAAATCGCCAAACATGCCAAGCTTCTCAGGAAGCGTAAGCAGATTGAGAACACTTGGGTTAAAGGCTGCAGGATTTACGTCAGAGGTGTCAAACTCATTTTGGTTCGGGGGCCACATTCAGCCCGCCTGATCTCAAGTGGGCCGGACAATAACATAAAAGCAAAATAACAGCTTTGTTTTAGTTTAGTTTAGTTTTATATACTCAATTCGAAAAAATGCCTTAACCAACATAGTAGCCTAATCACTTGGGGCCAATGGATCTCAAATAAAATGAATTGATATTAAAAAAAAGTTTTATTTTAGTTTTTTAGTTTTATTAGTTTTTTTTTATAGATCGAGAGATGCTGTAGTATCGCGAGACTCAACGAGACCGGTGTGGCAACTCAGCTTGGCGGTGCGTAAGTAGCAGAACAAACATTTCATTATTATATCATTTTACCGCCATATCAATTAAGCTGGTAAACTAACATCTGTAAAAGTTGAATAAGCCTTTTGACAGCCTGGAGGACCTGGAGAATTATATAGACGGCTGCTACAATACCGTCGTTATGGGGAAGACCAACACCACCACTCCTTCCTCCAAACGCGTCCGACCAGAAAGTTCTCCCGGAGCTGCCTCCTCTCCAGGCAGTGGAATCAGCGACGCTTTAGATTCCATTGATAAAAAGCTCTCCAGCCTTGACGGCCGCTTGAATCTGCTGGAGATCCTCCACAGAGAGTTCCAAGGCCTGCGAGAGTCTCTGGAGTTCAGCCAGCAGCAGGTGCGGGAGCTCGCAGCGGAGAATCAGGCCCTCAGAGAAAGTGTCAAGACCTTGAGCAGTGACACCGCTCGCCTTTCTGAGGAAAACCGCTCGATCAAGGAAACCCTCCTGGACCTTCAGTCGAGGAGCATGAGGGACAATCTGGTGATCGCGGGGGTTCCAGAGGAGGCAGGAGAAGACCCGGAGGCGACGGTGAAACGTTTCATGGAAGCCCACCTGAAGGTCCCCAAGGAGGAGGTGCAGAAGATCGCGTTCCAGAGGGTGCACCGGCTCGGAGGAAGAAGGTCCGACAACCAGCGTCCGAGACCGATTGTAGCCAAGTTTGACAACTACAAGCAAAAGGAGATGGTGAAGGGTCGCGGCCGGGAACTGAGGGGGACACATTTCAGTGTCAATGACCAGTTTCCGGTTGAGATCCTGCGGCGCCGAAAGATCCTTTTTCCTCTGAGGAAAAAACACATTGCCAACGGGTCCAGAGCCGTGGTTTCTGTGGATAAATTCTTTGTAGATGGAAGGCTCTTCCGAGACCCGGAGATCACCCCCTGGCTTTGCTGAAGATCTGACATCCGAAAAAACAGCGGCTAAACGTGTTGAATGAATGAAACCGGCTCATCAATCATCCCACCTCCATCTCGTTGAAGCAGTTTAAGTTTTCTCCCCTCTCATGTTTCTGTTGTTTTTCTTGTTATGTTTGTTTCTTTCTGTTTTTCTTTACCTCTTTCTTCTTTTTAGTTTCCCCTCTCTCCCCCCCTCCTCATATGTAAATTATCCAAAGGCAACACGTCCCCCGGTAAGTTGGTTTTTATTTATGCACGGAACGGGCACGCGCGCGCAGACAAGCGCGCACACGGGCAAGCACACGCGAACCAGCACCCATCGCGGACATCCCGCAAACACCTCACATAAGCCCACATAGGACACATGCAACATGCAGCTCACACAGTCAGGAAACGCACATGCACACAAACGCACAGTGTTTCTTCATCGATCAGCGGGCACGCGCACATGGACCGGCACACGCTCTATTTAGCCTTACATTCTCTTGGTCAGAGCAGTTATGAACAGTCTTAACATTGTTAGCTGGAATGTGCGTGGACTTGGCTCTGGACCAAAGAGATTGAAAGTGTTATCTCACCTGGATGATCTTAAAGCAGATATAGCTCTACTGCAGGAGACCCATTTATGTACACAATCTCAGGACCTCCTGTGCAGCTCAAAATTTCCAGTCATATATTCTTCTAGTTATAACTCCAAGCAAAGAGGAGTTGCTGTTTTGATTAATAAAAACGTTACATTTACTCATAAGGATACAGTTACTGACCCAGAAGGTAGATTTGTAATTATTAATATATCCATCCAGAATAAGGACTATTGCATAGCCAGCATCTATGGTCCGAATGTTGACGACTCTTCCTTCTTTCACAGATTCTTCACCTCACTCTCAGTTCACTCTGATTCCACAATCATTATAGGAGGAGACGTCAATCTGGTTCTGGACCCTGAACTTGACAGACTCAGCACAGCAGCAACCCAGCGCACATGGAGGTCTGCAAGTATTCTAAAACAGTACATGAATGATCTGGGTCTCTGCGACGCGTGGCGCTCATGTCATCCAAGCACTAAGGGGTTCACCTTTTTTTCTCCAGTTCACGGCTCACACTCCCGTTTAGACTATTTATTAATCAGTAACTCTCTTTTAAAAGAAATTAAAAGTTCCAACATTCATCCGATTATTATCAGTGATCATGCACCAGTCTCTGTAAATATTTCTAGGGAAATATCGACACCCTCAGGTACAACCTGGAGGTTTAATACGTCTCTGTTAAAAGACCAGGAATTTCTTGAATTCTTTAAAAAAGAGTGGGCAACCTTCCTAGAATTCAACAATACTCCAGACATCTCACCATGCATTCTGTGGGAAACAGCAAAGGCAGTCATGAGAGGGAAAATCATTTCTTATTCAACGCACAAAAAACGCAAAGAGAAAGCAGATTTATTAGAATTAGAAAATAGAATCAAAACCCTGGAGACTGCTTATGCTGCTTCTGCACAGGAACACATTCTGGGAGATCTGAAAAATTTAAAGCTGCAGTTAAATGAAATCATTAATAAACAAACACAATTTCGAATACAAAGGCTACGACTTGAAAGATTTGAAAACTCTAATAAATCTGGCAAATTTCTGGCTAATCAGCTTAAAATTAATAGAGAAAAATCATCAATCACCTCTATTACGGACCAAACAGGAAATATCACTCATGACCCGGTCAAAATTAATAACGCATTTAAAAACTTTTATAAAAACTTGTACACACCACAGATCAATCCGTCAGAGCAAAGTATTGACTCATTTCTTAATAATGTAAACCTACCCAGGTTGAATGAAGATCAAATAACAAACTTAGACTCTCCGTTCTCGTTGTCTGAACTTCATGAAGCTCTGTTACTTATGCCTAATGGTAAAGCACCAGGGCCTGACGGCTTTCCTGCTGAGTTTTATAAAGAATTCTGGGAACAGCTGGCACCAACGTTTTATGAAACGGTCACATTTATCAATGAAAGCCAATCAATGCCACCTAACATGAACTCAGCCAACATAATTCTTCTTCTAAAACCAGACAAAGACCCCACGAGTCCTTCAAGCTATCGCCCCATTTCTTTAATTAATGCAGATGTAAAAATTATCAGCAAAGCACTAGCACAGAGAATAGAAAAAATCACTCCTCACATAATTGACTTTGACCAAACTGGATTTATCAAAGGCAGACACTCGGATGACAATCTCCGAAGACTTGTTAATATTATAGACTTTGCCACCATTAACAACCAGGAAATGACCATACTATCACTGGATGCTGAAAAAGCTTTTGACAGAGTAAACTGGAAGTTCCTTATTGCTGCCCTCCATAAGTTTGGTTTTGGAGAAGCATTCATCAAATGGATCAAAATATTATATCACAACCCCAATGCATCAGTTAGAACTAATAAACAGACTTCCAACAGGTTTTTTCTTGGAAGAGGAACCAGACAGGGTTGCCCACTCTCTCCTTCTCTTTTTGCTATATTTATTGAGCCTCTAGCTGCAGCAATAAGACAGAATGAGAGCATTAAAGGAATTAAAACCAAACACAGCCATCATAAAATTAGTCTCTATGCAGATGACATATTACTGTTTTTAAGTAATTTACATTCTGTAAATGAAACGGCAACAATCATTAATGAATTCTCCTCTATATCAGACTATTCCATTAATTGGAATAAATCTGTTTTATTACCACTGAACAGTAATGCGGAGCAAGGACTCACAATACCAGTTAAATCAGGAAATATCAAATATCTAGGTATCAATTTTTCCCCCAAACTATCAGAACTGGTGCAGCTAAACTACACCCCATTACTGAAAAACATA